>PVKA01027769.1:0-30135 GCA_004027165.1 Ctenomys sociabilis | reverse complement strand
TTTTTTTTTTTTTTTTTGCGGAACCGGGGATTGAACTCAGGCCCTTGCGCCTGCCAGGGAAGCGCTTATTCCATTGAGTCATCTCCCCGGCCCCTTCCCCAATATTTCTTAAACATATAATTTTAAAATCTCAATTTCCTTGTCTCCTTTTAATCTACTTTTTATTTTTTCTATCCTATCTCCAAAACAAGCCTAATTTTTTTTCTTTCCAATTCTTTTGTTCTTCTTTCCCTCTTTCTCCTTATTTTCCATTGTTGAAATGCGGAAGTCGCTAGCACAGCCCCTGCAGGGCCAGGCGGGTAGCTCTGTCTGGCCTGCAGCAAGCCTTGCTCCCAGTTTCAAAGCTGAGTGCAGCCCACTGGAAGGAAGAGCTCTGAGGGCCCCTCAGGAACAGTTCTTGGTTTCCTCTTGAGGATCTTATTCTTGTCGCAAGTGTCCCTGGACAGACAATGCTGACAAACCCAGAGAGGTCCCTGTCTCCCCCAGGAAACAAATTTGGAAATATACTAAATTTTCACACAGGACCTCATCTTTGTGCCCAGGGAGGCCCTGAATAAAGTGAAGTCATAGCTTGTCTGGGTAGAACTTGCCTGGTTGAAGTAACAGAATAGCCATGAGCAAGCATGGTGGTGTATACCAATAATACTAACACTCAGGAGGCTGAGGCAGGAGAATTGCCATGAGTTCAAGGCCAGCCTGGGCTACAAGTGAGTTCAAAGCAACACCCTGTTTAAAAAAAAAAAAAAAATCATAGTGGCATGAGAAAATTCTGTACACAGCTTGCAAAGCTTTGCACTCTGATTTAAAGCATGTGAAGACTCTACTGTGTGTATCCTCCAAAACGCTGAAGAATGCTAATCACATTTTGCTCTTTTATTATCTAGAAGTTGTTCTGATCTGTTTGTTTGGTTTATTTTCCTGGTCCTGGGGCTTAAACTCAGGGCTTTGCAAGTGCTGTATCACCGTGCTGTGGTCTTAGCCTCAGCCTAATGGTTTTTGTTGTGGTTTTATGACTTTTACAACAGAAAAAAATAAATTTTTTAATTTACAGTTAAAAAAAAAAACAAAAACCCGAGATGGGTATAAGTAAAGGTATACACCTGTAATCCCGGCTGTTTGAGAAGCTGAAGCAGGTGAATTGCAAGTCCAGGTGACCAGCCTAGACAACTTAGTGAGATTGTCTTAAAATAAAAGGGGCTTGGGATATAGCTCAGTGGCAGAGTGTCCTTGGGTTTGACTCCCCATAAAAAGGATGAAATGGAAAGGTCATGGGCTGGAGGCATAGCTAAGTGGTAGAGTGCTTATCTTAGCATACACAAGGCCTTGGGCTCTGTCCCCAGCGCAACAGAAAGCAATAGGAAAACAAAACAAAAAACCCCAAAAATGAAATAAAAAGCCCCAACAGCCACCATACTTCACACCCTTTATGTGGCCTTTTGGTGGTATATAAAATGCATACAAATGAGCAAGTGACAGGATGCTAGCTGCAGTGTGGCTTCTGAGACAACAGCTTGAACGTTCAGTATAGCAGGGCCTTGGTAAGCTTCATCTACTTTTCTCCCATCTCCTCTGCCCCTTGCAGAGCTAAAGAGAGGTTTATTTTCCCTCACAGGGATCTGTGATCCTGACCATTCCTAGGCAAAGTTTTCACACTTTCACCTGCACCCTTACAAGAGTGAGGGCAGGGCGGGGAGAGAGCCTTTCACTTGGTCTCAGGAAGCCTTGCTTGTAGACTCAGACACTGAGGGTGTCTAAGAGCCATAGTCTCCTCGACCAGATAGAACCTCTTTCATTTTGTTCCTGAAAGCCATATAGAAATCATTAGCAGCTCTACCTTGGTGCATTTGCCCGTATGTACCAGCCTTGGGGTTAGTGGTCTCTGCAGGAAGTCGGGGTTTCTTGCACAGCTGGAAGGAAGCATGGCCTGCTTGCATGTACAGCTCTACCTGTGGCCTCCCAGAGAGAGAGAACAGCAGGAAACCAGGAGCTCTGGGGACCAAGCTGCTTCTCTGCAGCAACTTCCTCGTCTTTGCTTACTTATAACAGCAAACGGGGTCTCTCACAGAAGCAGCAGCCTTCACCTCCAGAAGACAAGTGGCTCAGTCTTCCTGAATTAACCCTAGGGGCTGGGGAGATGGCTCAGTGGAATAAATGCCTCCCTGAATTAACCCTAAAGAACTAACTCAGGGTGAGGGCATCTCAGTCAGCCAGATGCAGCAGCAGCGCAGTTTTGTCTCCAGACTGCTGTGTGGTTTTGACTGTCATAGGATGCCTTTGCTCCCACAACCAGGGATGTATGAGGCAGAGAAAGCTTGGAGTTCAGGTCTAATTAAGTAGTTAGAGGAGGCAACACAGGAATTGCTTTCTGCATAAGCTGAGAAACATGTCACAATCTCCCTGCACCCTGTGGCTGTCATCTCCCCAAGCAAGCCAAAGCTCCTTGAGATGTTGGCTGTTGGGAACGGGGACCAGCAGAAGAGACTTCCCACCACCCTTTGCCCCTATGCTGGACGCCTGTGGCCTCATGTGATGAGTATGTGGTGTGCTGGAGGAAAGAAACTTGCACAATCAGACAGAAATAGAAACCTGGAAAATAACTTGGTGAGGCAAGTAGGGGTTTGAGCAATGAGTTGTTGAGAAGACCTTGGGCCATAAAGAGGAGGTCAGGGAAAAGCTAGGTTCTATCAGAGTTATGTCTAAGATCTGAGGAGGCCCTGAGAGCTTGAGGCGTCTGAGTGGTCAGGAGGCAGAGGCCCAGTGTTTTCCTTTCTGCCATCTGTCAGACTATGATTGGGCACCCGGCTGACTCTGGAAGGGGTAGACAGAGTCAGAGGTTTGACCATGTAGAGTAAAATGGAAGTTGCTGCAGCTTGCAGACCTCAGGCATCTGTCCCTTTAACCCAGAGCAGATTAAATCAGTGTTCCTTGGTAGCTAAAAAATGGGAATGATTCACCTTGAAACGCAGCCTGGGGGCTGCCTCTGTGAAGAGAAGCCTGGAGATTAGATAGCTCCTGCAGCATTGGAAAGGGCTTCTACCCAGGTGGCTCTGTGAGGGAACTGAAATTCCTCAGGATGTTTGCTTTTTGAGTTTCTGGGTGGAGGTTTCTCAGAAGCGCAGGAACATTCTTTAGGAAAATGAACCCCTTCTACCTCAACATATGGTGTCATCTCTCCTGGGTCTTCGCCCCTGCTCAGAGCACTGAACAGAAACTGTTCTAGAAAGTACAAGCCCAGAGACATGAAAATGTGGACAAGGGCTTAGGTACACAGAATGTAGAGTGGATTACTTGGCTTTTCCTCTATCTACTCTTCCAAAAAGTTAATTAATGGATATTTTTTTCCTTAAGATATTCCTCTGTATAGGGACTGAGAGAGAAGCTCAGTTGTAGAAATGTGTTTAGCATTCAGGAGGTCGTGGGTTCAATCCCTAGCACCAAAAATAAAACACCTCCTTAAAATAGTTGGTGGAGGCTGAGTCAAGATGGGCTAAGAAAGATGCTCTGGAGGTTAGATAAGCACCATAGCCTGCAGACCAGGGACCTCAAGACACAGTCCTTCTGCCCAAAGAGAGTCTAAAGACCCTAAAGCTGGTCAGGTGTCAGTTGAGAAAGGAGAACATGGAAATTCATCTGGAGAGTGGCTTTAAGGAAGAACTCTGCTGAATAATGTAGTGGTACAAGTGTACCGGTGTTCATAGTGATGCAATTCACCACAGCCAAGCTGTGGAAATAGGCTAGAGATGCCTATCAACGATAAATGAATAAAGAAAATATGGCATATTTTACACAATGGGATGTTATTCAGCCATAAAGAACAACAAAGTCCTGACATTTGCAGGAAAACGTGTACCATTGGAGACCATCGTGTTAAGTAGATTTTTTTCATTATAGGCCTAAGCTGGGTGTGGTGTTATACATCTGTAATCCCAGCTGTCTTGGTGGCCAAGGCAAGGTAATTACAAGTTTAAGCCCAGCACTTAGCAATTTAGCAAGATACTGTCTCTAAATAAAAAAGAAATGAAAAGCTGGCAATATAGCTCAGTACGAAGGCCCTAGGTTCAATACCCATAAATAAATATCTAAGGAAAAGCTGTATATTCTTTTGGGTCTCTGAGTCTATGTTGAGGTCTCTCATTATATGAACAAGTTTTTCTCTTCTCTGCTAGTTCCCAAAACAATGCTTTTAGGCATGTATTCCCATTCTCTGTCCACCTTTTTATATGGTTGCTTTTTGTCTTAAAAGATAAGAGTGTTACTTTGTAGATCAAGCTGGCCTTGAACTGACTATATAGCCCAGACTGGTCTTGAACTTATGGCAGTCCACTTCCTCATCCTCCTAATTGCTGGGATTATACATTTTATTGAGATAGAATCTTACCGTGTGGCCCAGGCTGGCCTCAGTCTCCTAGGTTCAAGTAGCTGACACTATAGGTACATGCCTTCATACCTGGCTTTCCATTTCCATTTTTGACTCTTCAGTTGCTTATGCCAAATCACTTGTGCCTATGAGTCACTGAATGCCCTTTTCCTCAAGGAGCATTTAGTTATCAACTTTAGTTGGAAGTGGTGACCCCCTCCATAACATACTGTTCAGACAACTCTTGGGACCAGGCACTGGGCATTTTCCAAATCTATAGTCACTAGCAACCTAGGCAGAGGAACTCTTATATATGTCTGTTTGTCTGTCTGTCTTTCGGTTGGATTTTCTGCAAGGCCTTCATGTTGAGCTACATCCCCAGTCTCCCAGCCCCCACTTTTTTTTTTTTTTTTTTCCAGTACTGGGGATTGAACTCAGGACCCTGCACTGGTAAGGCAGGCGCTTATTCTACTGAGCTATCTCCCCAGCCTTCCAGCCCCTACTTTTTGAGACAAGGTCTTCCTAAGTTTCTAAGTTGTCCAGACCGGGCTTGAACTTTCCATCTTCCTGACACAGCCTGCCAGAGCTCTGAGATTATAAGCGTTCACTACCACGCCCACCTGTCTTAGATAAAGCCCAGGGACTTTGTGGGGGTAATAACTTTTCTAGCCCTCCAGACATACTAAACTTCCTGGGTTATGGGAAATGAGGGATAGAAAAGAAGAAATTTTCCCCATCCCTTATCAGTTACTTCCTGGTCATTTATTTTTCAAAGAATCTGAGGAATTACAGATGGTATAAGATGTATTTTGTCATGTCAAAATGAAAAGAACAAAGGCCCAGAAAGTAAAAGGGAGTTCCTAAAGGCCACACAGCAGAACCATAACTTGAGTTCTGGGTATCTTGGTTCAGTGCCCTTTTCCTTCTGTTGGAGAAAGAGAATAAAATGTTGAGCTAAAACATGGGCTCGCAGATGGTTATGGGTTACTGTGATAATTAAGTTATTTAATACATACAAAGCTCTTAGATCATCCCTGGTACAATAAATATAATTGGTTGTTGCCATCATCTTTGTTCCTCTTCTTCTACCCTTCATTGGTACCTCTCACCAGATACGTTAGTCAGCTTTTCATTACTATAACAAAATTCTTGGGCCTGGGGAATAAGCGCTTGCTTGGCAAGCGCAGGGTCCTGAGTTCAATCCCTGGTACCAAAATAACAACAACAACAACAACAACAAGAAACCAAAACTTCTTGTGGCAGGCTGTCTTATAGAGAAAAGAGTTTTATTTAGTTTATAGTTTTGGAGGCTAGAAGTCCAAACAGCATGAACTGTCTTGCCAGGGTGCCTCTTGGCTTCATTATATCAAAGCAGAAGAACATGTGTATCTCTATTGGTCTTTCTCCCTCTTTTTACAAAACCACCAGGATTCAACCATGGGATTCAACCTATTTCCCAAAGCTCCCCCACACAACTCCGCTCTAGTCTAAATGTGTAGCTCAGTAGTAAAGTACTTGCCTACCATGCTGAAGGCCCTGGGTTCAATCCAGTGCTGCACACAACAGTCAAATTAAATTTCCACCCTCCTATAATGCCGGTAACACATGATTTTTTTGGGATTAATCTGCATGAGGTTGGGGGGAAATAAAACATATTGAAGGGGCCGGGGAGATGGCTCAGTGGAATAAGCACTTCCCTGGCAAGTGCAAGGGCCTGAGTTCAATCCCTGGTTCTGAAAAAAAGAAAACATATTCAAACCACCATGCCAGTTTCCCTCATTTTTGGGGAAAGCAGAACCCTGAGAATAATTAAATATGCTAGAACATTCTTATTGGGTAGCAACTACAAAGCTGGCAGGAAATGTAAAATCTGACCATCTGGATTAGTACTTTAATGTCCTTGAGTGATTTTTTAGGGGGAACCTCATAGACCTAAGTTGCAATAAACCAGACCTTGGCTAAATATTGAGTGCTTTATTCCTCTCTTTGTTTTGGTGATAGGGAAACGAAAAGGAACCTTTTCCACTTTTGCAGCACCTCTCCCACACACCCCAAACCAGGAGAGTCTGGTTTTGCATTCTTGCGGGGTCTGTGGCCTGCCCAGCAAGGAGTGCTTCAGTGAAGGCAGTGGTCAGAGGGTCTCTCTCGCCCTGTCCACCTGTTACGCTCCCTCCAGATTCCCAAGCTAGGTCCTTGTGAAGGTGGGAGCCCAGAATCACTTTCCACTGTACATTTCCCAATCAAAGCAAGATTTTTCCTTCTCTCAGGTAGGAGGGCTGGCCTGAGAAGAGAGTGCGTGAGTTCCAGCATCAGCTCTGGGCAGTGCATTGGGCAGTGCATTTCAGCATAACCTCTGGTAACTAGCATCTTCTTTCTTAAACTTCAGCTTCCACACCCTAATGGATGGCAGGAGAGGACAGGACAGGCTCACACGCAGGGATGCTTTTCCCCAGGGAAGACCTACAGTTTACTTCTTCTACACACAAGTCACATTGCAAATTTGGGACAGGTCTAGAAAGAAGAAGGACTCTAGGACCTGAATCTGAAATTCCCTTAGTGGGCTGAATCTTTTCTAGGTTTCTATTCCATTTCTGTGTTGGAATGTGATTGGGTAAAAAAGAGTGCAGCATGGAATGTTCTTTACTTAGCAAGAGAGCCCTGTGCTTTGGGGAGTTTTTAGTAGGGGTTTTGTGTGAGAAGTTAGAGGATTAATTGGAACAGAAATTGTACTGTCCCAAATCCCACTCTGGGATCCTATGTTTTTTTTCCCTGTGTCTTTCAAGAAAATGTAGCCATACGATATTTTAATGTTATAAACAAGAGAGTTGTTTTCTATTTGGTGGAACTGGGCTAGCTGAAACATCTATAATTCCTTGTTCCAGACTCTTTGTGTGACCAGGAGCATATTTATTCATTCACTTATTTGCATTTACTCATTCATTAATTAGATCCACTATTCAAGAAAAGGTACGGGGTAGTGATCTAGGTTCTGTCCTCTCAGTGCTCTCAGTCTAACAGAAGAGGCAGTAACTGCGTGCTTATTATGGCAGCACTGAGAATTTGGAAGAAGCTGGACTGCCTGGCCTGATGGTTAAAGCTTTCTGGACTAAGAAGTGATATTTCAGTTAAGACCAGAAGGTTTGTAGGAGATGCTCAGGGAGAGTATTTTAACCAGAGACAGAAACCTATGCAAAACTTCTATGTGTAAGTGTGAGTGTGTGTGTGTGTGTGTGTGTGTGTGTGAGAGAGAGAGAGAGAGAGAGAGAGAGAGAGAGAGTGTGTGTGTGTGTGTGTGTGTGAGAGAGAGAGAGAGAGAGAGAGAGAGAGAGAGAGCACTCTGAGGCAGCATGAGAGAGCCGGGGGAGCCTGTACCAGATGCAGCTCTGAAAGGGTACAGACAGAGGCCAGGCCACAGAACCTTGTAGACCATCAAAAGAATATGGGGGGCCGGCCAGATAGCTCAGCAGATTAAAGTGCCTGCTTAGGCAGATGCCAGGTCCCAGGGTTTGATCCAAGGCCTGTGGTGCTGGCCCCTCCCTGGGGGGAGGGGCACACTGAGCCAGCAATTGAGACTGGGCATGGTGGTGTGTGCCTGTAATCGCAGCTCTTGGGAGGCTGAACACAGGAGGATCACTACAAGTCTGATCTGTGTAGTGATATCCTGTAGACCCTGCACTAAATGCAATAAATAAATAAACTGGTTAAAAAATATGGGTCTGAAAGTGCAGCTCAGGCGGCAGCATGTGTTTAGCATGCCTGAGGCCCTGGGGTCAATTCCTAACACTGCAAAAAACAGAAAAAGTAATCAAAAAAATGAGGGAGTGGTATGCATCTTTGTCCTCACTGTAATGGGAAGCTATAGACAGCTGTCAGTAAGAGTCGTGCCAGTCTTGTTTTGTTTGGCAGTGGCTGCTCTTCTGTGATTGCTGTTACAGAGGATTCTAGTTGCTGTGTGATTCTGAGAAACTTCTCTCCTGTTTATCTCTGTGTCTGTGATGGGAGCCTCATGAAGCTTGGGGTGCTCAAATCAACAGACCCAGGGTCCACTGACCACTGTGACCAGTGTTGTCCTTGCCTCTGTCCTCGTTAGCACAGGTGCCACGTGTTGGTTTTTCATGTCAGCCCCTGGCACGAGATCGTATCATGAAATCCAACTGGACAAGAGGAGGATGTTAGGAGTCACCAAGTTTCATGACTGGACCTTGAAAGTAAATTCCGAAATAGCATGTCTTGGGGATAGCTTAGGGATGGAGAGCAGAGCTAGGCCGAGTCACCCCTACTGGAAGGGAGGCAGAGTGGTCCCTTGGAAGTGGTGGAGCTACTTCTCAGCCACCATCTGCTGGTTCCTGAGGGCTCGAGGTGGTTCGCAGTGTGTCTATCTCTGTTCCAAGGGTCATGGTGACCCAGCGTGGGCTGAGTGCAGTCTGGCTTCAGGGGAGGGTCAGCCAGAGCACTGACATCTCTTGTGAAGGTTTCCTGGGCCAGACACCCCCCAGTCCTGTTATGAATGTGACAGTTAGGGAGGATATTAAAGCAGCGTGATGAGGCAAAGAAGATGGAGCGTGAGCTTGTTGAGGAACCACCCTCAGTCCCACTTAACCATGTTGGATGAAGGATAGACAGTCTTTGAGATATCTTCAGTGTTGCAGGGCATCTAACACCTCTGGCTTCTGCCCTCTGAGTGGTTGTAGTGCCCCCTGTACTCCCACACATTTTAAACTACTTTCTAGTAGGGCAATACCAACTACTCCTGCCCTAATTGACAACTATTCTCTTGGTGATTAAGGGGATGAGAGTGTGTTCATCTTTGCTTCAGATCCCTGCAGGTGGCAAGCAGAGGGACTCCAATGGGAAGTCCTCCCACTTAAGCTCTAACAGAAGGTTTTGTCTAGAGGGATGGCCATTCTTTCACATCACCCTTGGAGGCTCCTGCTTTTCCTCATCCCGAATGGAGATCCTTCTCAGGTCCCCAGCCTCATGCGCACAATATAGCCTACAGCCCTGGTCAGAGTCTGGGGCGGGTAAGCTAAGCTTTTAAGTACAGGCGCTTAGAGGCTGCCTTGGTAGAACCCTTCTCATCGTGGAGGCACCGCTGTGTTTGGCCACTAGATGGCACTTGAGAGCCCCATTCTGTCGCAGGATTGATGGTGCCTGGAGTTGATTGCTGAGGGAACTTGCTTTAAAGAGGCTGGCCTTAAAGAGACAGGGCCATATATTGGCACCATGCGCATTAACCACACAGTGTGTCTCTAGCAAAGACAAGCTACCCTGGATAGGCTCAAAGGCTTCTTTGGCTTTACCTTCCTGGATGTTGAACTGCCACCTCTTATAGGCGGTCTCCTTGGCAGCCTTCAGCCTCTGCAGCAACTCCTGGGCCTGATAGGACAGGGCCAGCCTGGCAGGTGGCGTCAGAGCTCCTGGCAGAGCAGTGCAGGGCTGGGACACATCTGCAGGACTCTGGCTAAAAGAGTGTGGAGCACAGCCAGCTTTAGAGAGGGCAGAGGGTTAGCCTGTGAGTTCTGGCCTCAGCTGAACGTGACCCTGCTTCCCTTGGAGCTGATGAGATTGGAGCCATTGAACTTGATCTCTGGAATCTGGAGACTTAGGAATCCTTCTGTCTCTTTTTTTGGCTTGGATCTTTCCAGATGCTAATGTAGGGACTTGAAGGTAAGTGACGGAGGGAGGGGGCTTCAGACTCTGCTCTGGAACCCAGTCTACTTGACTCTGGGACAGCTCTCATGATGACCATGGTTGATGCAATCTGAGCACTGTCCTGTGAGGGTCACATTATCTGGGGCTTGGCAAGAGACCTTCCTGAAATTACAGCTTGCTTAGTCTCATCTAAATCAGCTGCATTGCTCAGGCTGAACTTTCCATGGCCACTGGCTGTGAAGCAGGGCTTCACACAGCCCCTGGGGGAATGTGAGGGCAGTGTCACTGCTGCTGGGACCTGGATATTTCTGTTCTTTCTAATGCTAAAAGAGGTATAAGAGGGTGTATGCAATTCTCTAGGGGGGGTCTACGTCTTGCCAGGGCTACAGATC
Organism: Ctenomys sociabilis; assembly: GCA_004027165.1. Taxonomy (NCBI): domain Eukaryota; kingdom Metazoa; phylum Chordata; class Mammalia; order Rodentia; family Ctenomyidae; genus Ctenomys; species Ctenomys sociabilis. The sequence goes on along the minus strand of PVKA01027769.1, from coordinate 19,734 downwards.
TTCCCCATGACTCAAGCTGATATAAAACTACAGCAGAGAGATGTGTTGGGAAGGGCTCTATTGCTTATAGATTGCACTTTTTGCAGAAGAAGAGACTTGCAAAGGCAGGTAGAAAGAGGGCAAAGGACAGAGTCTTAGCCAAGCCCTCTCTCCAGAGGTGACTGGGGGAGGCCTGGGAATTTTCTTTTTTCCATAGCAGAGGGCTGAGGGTAGAGCTCAGAATAGTAGAAACTTTTACTGTACCCAGGAAACAGAAATGAGACTAGGAGTAGAAAATAGGGTACTGGGAAGCAAAGTTTATGATCTATGGGGACTGAAAGGAGGCCTGGAGGTCACTTGTAAGGTCCATGGGGTGTTCATCTTCTGTAGGGGTGAAAACTGAGGCTGGAAACCCTTGAGCTTGGCTGGAGGTGCAGAAGCAGAGAGGCTTGGTGGGTCCTGGGGTACAGGAGACTCTTGGACTGTATTCAGCTATCTCCAGGGTCATCTGCCCTATTGTAGTAGACGTGGTTTTCTTTGGGAACCAGGTCTCTTTTGCTTAATGATGGTGGCCCTGGGAGTTATGGAGTAACACTGCCTTGCCTTCTCATGTACCTCCTATTTATTCATCCTTAACTTGAAGTTCACTATGTTTATTCATTGGTTCACTCTTTGTAGTCCAGTGCACAGCTATACATATGGACTCTGGATTCAGATGTGGTTCATTTCTTAGTGTTGTCATCAGCTGGCTGACCAGTGGCTCTGCCTTTCTGTATCTCCAGTTCTTCTGTGAAGCAGAGATAATAATAGTGCCTATCTCACTGGTGTATTGTGAGGATTAGGTGAAATAATCTTTGTAAAGTACATAGAGCATTGCTTGGCACTTAAGCACTCAATAAATGTTAGCTGTCATTAATTTTACTTGTTCAACAAGCATTATTGAATGCCAGTCTCCTGGGCTTTTGGCAGAAAGCTGATCTGAGATCAGTGCAGTACAGCTGTGACTGCTTTGGAGTCTCATTCATCCACTGGACTGGGCAATGGGTACATTCCAGTGAGAAAGATACAGACCCAGCTTTAAAGAGAAGCTCTTCTAGGGTGGGTACACCCAGTCTTTGCGCACACTGGTGATTCTTGTGTGGCCTTAGCATGAGGACACATTCTTTTTGTGAGCAGTGACTACTGCTGGATTGTTGAGGAAACAGGAACTCCTGGGGTCTGCCTGTCATGCACAGTAGAGCTGGGTTGCCATTGTGAAAAGGGAAGAAAAGGGGAGACACTCAGGTTTGATTCTAAGCATCATTACTGAGACATCATTTTTATATCCTGGTCAAGGGGTGGCAGAACCAAGCGATGCTTGTTGGAGAGGCAGTAAGCGACACACTACTGAGTATAAAGGCAGACTGCTGGCCTTCAAAAGGAGGCTGATCTCCTTCCCACTCAGTCTCTCTGCATCAGCCCGACATTCTTAGCAGTGTGACCAACTACTCCTAAATCCAGCAATGAGGGAGGAACAGGCAGGTCACTACAGAGATGGGGGAGCTGAGGCCAGCTGACTGCATGGGCTGGAGGGAGGGCTGGGAAGATGGAAAGTGCTGGCCCTCGTGATTGGACAGGGAGTGGTTAATAGGGGATAGGAGGAGGTGGAGTGGTGGCTGCTGACTCAGTGCCTCCGGGTATAGAGACTGGCCCAGCTCTTAGGCTCTTAGCTGAATCAGGGAGGTCTGTGTGCAAGAACACCTCCCTGCTTCTTTGACAGATTGGGGTTGATGGCTGGGGTTAAGGGGACTTCAAGGTAGCAGCCCTGGCAAACTAGGGAAAAATGACTTTTTAACTCCTTCCTTTCCAGGTTGTACAGTAAGGTTTCCATAGCTTTTCCTCTGCCCTCACCACTGGTAATCTAGAGGAAGCCATTTAGGCCCAAATCACCCTGGTGCTCTAAGACCCACCCATCTGTGGCCAAGGTTAGGCAGGCTATTTGGTATTAACATCTACTAGAGACCATCCGATGAGACATCAAGAGAATCTTTTTTTTTTTTTTTTCAGAACCGGGATTGAACTCAGGCCCTTGTGCTTGCCAGGGAAGCACTTATTCCACTGAGCCATCTCCCCTGCCCCAAGAGAATCTTAAAGTAACCACCTTTCCCAAGACACGTAGGTCTGGAAATGGAATGCGGCTAGAAGGGTTTCCCAAAAGGTAGTATATTAACCATAGCGCTCAGCAGGCATTTCCAGGGTCTTTTGACACACTGTACCCTACAAGGCTGCTGCAGGGTCCAAGTCCCAGTCCCCACTGATTTGTCTGGGTAGATTACTTGGCCGCTCAATGTTTCAGTTTTCTTCCTGGGAAAATGCAATAAATAGAGTTCATCCTTAAAAACAAAACTCAAAGACCCAATCTAAGCATACAGTAGGTATTCAGTGTTAGACATTGGAAGTGGAGGCTCAGTGACTGTCTCTCCCTCTGTCCCATGTTGTGTTGTGGGAGTCACCGTCCAGGGCAGGACTAGAGAGACTGGGAGGGGGAGGGGCAGAAAACAGCCACGCTGAGGAGAGCAATGGCAACATTTAGTTGAAAATAGCTTGTTCAAGCTTTGTAGATAAAAATGTAAAAATGTATGCAAATGTATGTGACTCACAGAAACATAAATCTCAAAGGCAGTGCTGGATGTGACCCTCAGGAAAATCCCTGTGGTGCAGGGAGAGGGCTCAGGCTGTCTTGATCAGGGCCTTGTTTTGGAGGAGAACCGTGCTGCTGCCTGCCAGGGCTAGTGGTGTAGCCTCCTGCCTGAGGCTCATGCTCCTGTTTCCATCTCTCTTTTGGATTCTGTGCTTTCCCAGAGTTCCATGCTGAAAGAAAAGAAGCCCCAGACCCATCTTTATTTTTTTATTTTATGTATTTGGCACAGGGTCTCACTACATGGCTTGAACTCATAGTGATCCTCCTGTTTTCAGCTTGCCCAGTGCTGGGATTACAGGCATGTGCCACCATGCCCAGACTCTGGGCCTCTCATTGCTCCTTTTTCTGCTTCCGTGGAGAATCAACTTGCTCTCTCTCCCATCCAGAGCTTTATTTCTGGAGCATCTCATTGGAGATGCACAGCCCCCTCCTGCCAAGCTCCAGGTGCCTGGTTGGCCCTCCCAATCTTCTGTGCCAGTCAGGACTGTGGGAGGGTGCAAGCTGAGCTAGGAGGAGCAGCAAGACACAGATCCAGAAGCTGATCAGGGGAGGCTAGGATGGAGGAAAGAGTGGACAGAGGGAGGGGTACATGTTAGGACATCACTGTAGCTACCTACAAAGATGTATACACCCCAGAGCATCTTCTCTTGCCCTTCCCCGGGACTTAACCCAACCTACTGTGAGCTAATGGCCACCATCTCCCTTTGGATAGCTGTGGAACCCTGTGCCAGGCTGCTTATGGGTGCTACTCATGGCTGGTCCCCCTTTCTTGAGGTATTGGGGATTGGAAAGACCCAAGGCCTTTCCATTAAATTACAGCACCAGCCTGTTTTTAATATTTTTATTTTAAGACATGGTCATACTAAGATACCTGAGCTATGCTTGAACCTGCCATCCTCCTGCCTAAGCCTCTGAGAGCACTGAAATTATGCTTTTCCCTTTAAGAACTAGACCTGTGGTTGTTTGGAGTGAAGAGCATCTTTGCCCATATCCTCTGGATACTATCAATGCTAGCCTCCGAGAAGGCCAGGGTGAACTTTACTACTTGAATAGTGTTCTCCAGGGATTGGTCTTTTGAAGTTTTTGCCTTTAAGCTGCCTGGGGATGGGGTAGGGTGGGGATTGCTTCATTATCAGAAATGTCACTATCCTGTGAATAAGTGGTTCCGTTCAGGGTTCCTTTGCCAGGGGTTAGGAAAGGAAAAGGGTCCTGGACCATGCTAGCCTGACTTCCCTCCACTATGGTCCCTTCACCTAGTGTCCCTTGGTCCCAGATCTGCAGGACCAAATTTAAGGAAAGCTACAAAGGATCCTAGATTACAGCATAACTTCCAATCCCCTATGGCTTCATTGCAAGGGGGGTGGTGGTGGTCGTTGTTAGCAGAAATTTTGTTCCTAAAGGTTCTATTCTCTGAGACACCTTGACCCCAGAGTCCCCTGAATTTGTATGTGCTTACGCAGAGCCAGGGATTCCCAGGCAGGGTGCCTAGAGGAACAGGAAGACCCTGGAGTTCTCAGGACTCCAGTTTGCCCTCACTCCAAAGGCACGCATCTGAGAGATGGTCTTTCTGAGGCAACCCTATGTTTACCCCCACTCCCACCCCTGCGTGTGGGGCAGGAACTGAAGCACTGTAAGGTGTTCAAACAGATGAAGCACTGTAAGAAAACCGTCCCCAGCGGGCGTCTAGGGCGCAGGATGTGAACCCGGTGTACGCTGCTGCTCCCCGTGCTTCTCTAGGGGAGGAGCCTGTAAGCTGCACTAGCCCCAAAATTGCGCTTGGAGATCCTGGGGTGGCAGGCAGGTGATGTCACCCCTGCGGGCCCAGAGGTCTCCCCGCGGCACCTAGTCGGCGGGTTGCCAGACTCTGCTGAGCCCAGCCAGGGGGAATAGCGGGAGCCAGGGTCTGCACCACCGCCCCGAGACTCTGCAGGACTCGAGCTCACCAGCTGCTGGGAGCCCCAGTCGCCTGAGTGTCTGTGGGGCCCCAGGCTGTTCCTCACACACCCTCCCGGGTCAGAGGCGGGCTGAGGCTGGGGGTGGGGGCGCTCTGAAGCCTCGCACCGATTGGTCGCGCCCTCGCCACCCGCCCCTGGGCGCCGCGCAGCCCCGGGGAAGTTGCTAGTTGGCGGGCACGCGGCGGGGTCACTGCTCCAGTCTCCACAGTTACCCAAAGGGCTCCTGGGGGCGCTCGCCTAGCCCTCCTGGGCAGTGCCGGCTCGCTCTTCTCTGCTACCTGTTCCCCTGCCTCCCCCGACTCCAGCTCGTACTCGGCAACTTGGGTCTCCGAGTCTGGCCACCCCTCCTGGCTCCCCGCCTGCCCGTGCCCTCCCTCCTTTGTTGCGCGATGAGGGTCGGGTTTCCGATCTGACCGAGCCGCCGCCGCCGCCGCCGCCGCCGCCGCTGCGCGGAGCCGCGGCCATGGAGCCGCTCAGCCACCGGGGCCTGCCGCGCCTCTCCTGGATCGACACCCTCTACAGCAGTACGTGTGCTGGGCTGGGGAAGCAGTGTGAAGGGGCCCTGGTGCCCTGGCGGTTCACCGAGGCCCGGGGTCCCAGATGCCATGCTTGTCCGGAAGCCGGGGCGTGGGTAGGGGGCTGCGGGTACCACACTCCAGGTGCGCAGCGGGCTGGGAGAGAGGGGAACGGCGTGGGGTCCCTCACGGTCATCTGCAGATGGGGTCTCCATAGCGAACTTTAAGTGGGTAGGGGGCAGTGAGTCCTTGGGGCCAGGGAGCTGTGTCACCTCCTCCCACCTGTTGTGTAACCTAACACTCTCCAGCGTTTGGGGGCGGGGGGTGGGGGGCGGGAAGGAACCATCCTTTTTAGGGTGCTATCTTGGCACCGAAATTTGCGGCTTCTCTGTCCATGCTGAAACAGAAAGGCCATTTTGGGGAAAGTCCTTGGCGCTCGGGTTTGCCACCTCAGGGACATTGTGAGGCCGTGGTGTGGTTTGGGGTGAGAGAGGGAAGCGAGATTGTAGGTGCAGATCTCTGTGGGGGCCATTTGGATGAAGGAGCTGAAAATCTCCAGCTCAGCAGTCTTTGCTGCTAGCCTCATCACCACCTTCATCACCATCCCCAAAAAATAGAAGGAAAAAAAAGAAGCCAAACCTTTTTGGGTTCTCCACCCCCTCCATCCCAAATCTGCTGCGGTCATGTGGTTGCTCTTGCACTGCCGCGGGGGATGTGTAACTGATCACTTGGACTTCCTGGAGGCCAGGGCCCAACCCTAGGAGCTGCCCCCACAGCAACATACCCCCTAAAACAAGCACTGCCCTTCTCTCCACCCCTCCCTCAAGAGGCTTTCTCCATCGGCTTCCAGGGATGTAAAGGAGGGTCCTGCTGGCCTCTGAGCACGAAAATAAGGTTCAGTCTCTTAGGTCCTCTTGAACGGGACCCTCCCACTCTTGCTTACAGCATCTTCGAGCCTAGAACCCTGAGGCAAGAGTCCAGAGAGGCTGCTGGAGCCAGAGCCTGAATTTGAGCATTGGATATATTGGTATAACAAGGAAGTTATTAAGGGTTAAATTAGCTCGAGTTCCTTAATAACAATCTTGCTTGAGTGGGAGGAGATGATGCTTTGATCCCTCAGAATCTTGTTTTGGAGGCTCTGCAGTACCCCAAAACCCAGACTGTGCCCTCTGTATCCCCTTGGCTCTTGTGATTCTTGATGTCCCCTCCCCCTATCCTACTTTTTTCACCTCCCTTTCCCAGGACCTGTCTTTGTGACGGTTTATTCTGCTTTGGTTTTTTCAACATCAAAGGGGCAAAGCCAGTTCCCCTGGGTGTCAGTGCTGTGCCAAGCCCAGCCACTCCATCTGCTCCTTCCCCAACAGAAGCAGCTTCACTGGGAGAGGGTCAGGGTCCACAGCTGTGTGGATCTTGTGTGCACACGTGTCTGTATGAATGGGGACACATATCTGTTCAGAGCCTGATGCAGATCAGCTTCTGACCTCAAGAAAGGATTAGTGACCTGCTTGGTTGTGCTCTTGCAAATAGCAGTCATAATGTTCCTGAATATTTTTGGCTCTTTGCAAAACCCAGGACTTTTCCCTATTTCCCAAAACACAGAATACTATAGAAACCCACCTCTGGCTTTCTCTTCATTGCTGAAGATTTCCTCACCTGATCATTTCCAAATGCCCTGTTCCTGAGAAACAAAATTGCCTGAGGTTGCTTTGAGAATTCCTGACCAGAGGGATGCCAGAGGAGGAATTAGATCCAGAGCCTCTTTGAAAGTATTGGAGGGGCCTGGGAGATGGCTCAGTAGAGTAAGTGCTTCCTTGGCAAGCACAAGGGTGTGAGTTCAATCCCTGGTTCTGCAAAAATAAATAAATAAAAATAAAAGTATTGGAAATCAGACCTGATTAAAGCAGGCTGGCATCTGAGCTGTCTATCCTGCTGCCACCACCCTGGTGTCTGGGGGCACCTAGTTGGTGGGATGGGTAGGGAACACTCATTTGGGAGCAGTGTGAGAACCCTGCCTCCCTCTTCAGAATGACTTGAGAGCTGTGTAGCATGAGGCTTCCTGGGGAGGTACTGTGCAGTCATGTTTGGGCTGTTAGCCATCAAGTTTCCTCTTGACAAGAGCCTAAATTAAAGCAAATACCCTGGATGTCATTTGCATGGCAGCATGGCTTTGTGGCTTCCAGAGGAAGTCCTGCCTCCTGGGGAGCTGTTTGCTTACAAGGCTCAGTCAGAATCCTAGGGAGATAGGTACTCACAGATGCCAGATCCATCAGGAATTGTAAAGGAGGTGAATCCAGGACAGCCAGTGTGATTTCTCAGTGATGGAGGCCCTGCTGTACAGCTGCCCCTGTAACTGTGATCCCCACATCCCCTGAGCACCTGCTGTATGCTGAGCACTGTGCTAGGTAGGCACTTCTTACCCATTCTTGCCAAATGTCCTAACTCTGAACTCTTACAGATTAGGAAAGGGAGATCCACTAAGTGGAAATAATGTCCTCATGGTATATAACTCATAAATGATGAGGTAGAAATTTAGAACATGTACTCAGACAGTTAAGAGGCCTTTGAGTATCACCCAGATATGTGTGAACTTATTGAAGGCCTTTGAATATCATGGAACAGGGAACATCTGTCTTTTTAGCTCCCTGTCCCAGATCTATCTGGGACAGATAGGTCTCCCTTTCCTAATCATTTCCTTTCTGAAGTGATCCAGTGATGTAAGTAGCTTCAGTGACCCTGATCTAACTGGTGGGCTATGAAAGGTCAGGTGGTGATGGGTGGCTGAGGCTCCATCTGAGCCCACTGAGACCAGTGGCTCTCTGCTTCTAGGTGCCAGACTGCCCACCCCTTCCTCATACACTTACACCTTTGGAGTTGTAAAACTGCCCTTTCTGGCATCAGGATATATCCCAGGAGGAGTATAACTTCATTACAGGTTGACAGTCACTTGAGGAGGAGTGGGCAGCAAATTGCCTTTCTCCCCCATAGTTGAAGTCATAAAGGGCTGGGGTAATGATGATTTGTCTGACTCAAGGAGATGGGTCAGATCCTGCTGCCAGTGTGGTCTGGGATTGACTAGAGTAAGTGCTTTGGCCCCATAAGCTACAGTGGCAGGTGAGGGTTCTAGTCATCCCAGAATCCTGTTTCCATGCCAGTCTTTTTTCCTGCATGAATATAATAATGCTGCCTTCGCCCTTCAATACCTTGTCTAGTGTCTTTCTCTAGGACTTTCATGATTCACTTTATGGGACATATTTTCTTCTTAATTTCTCTGTCTGTCTCTCTCTTGATCTCACTGTGCAGCTCAGACTCACAGTGATCCTCCTGTCTCAGCTTCCCCAGCACCAAGATTATAGGCACGCACTAGCACTCATGGCAGGGCCAGCAGGGCATGCTGAACCAGGGATCAAACTCTGCCTCTTGTACTTGCCAGGCAGGCACTTAGACTGCTGAGCTATTGCTCCAGCCTTCTTTGTCTCTTATCAACCACCCTTTCCACTAAACACTTTGTGCCTTTTCTTTGTTGCCTTTTCTACCAGGGAATTAGGCTAGACTAAATTAACTATAAAGTAACCCAGAAATAAGGGGTGCTCTGAAACTTCTCTGTCTCTCCAAGTACAGAAAGCTCTCCATGTAGATCTGGATTGAAATGTATGTGTGCCAAGTAATGGGTTCATACTTGGCTTTTCTCCAAAGCCGAAGTCTTTAAATACAAGAGCAGAGTTTATTTAGCGAATGAGCTGAGGACTGCATTTTGGGTCTCTTTTCTTTGCCATTTTAGCCTCTTATTTTTTCCCAAGCAATTCCATACCAATCCCAAACATAACTACCCTACTGAGCCAAGCAAAAGCCTGCAGTTTCTTGGATCTCATAGAAGGCAGAACATGACCATCTGTAGTTAAAAGAAACATGCATTTTGGAGCTAACATGTCTTATCCCAAGAAGCATTTCTAAGGGATATTTTGGTCTCTTGTGATATTTTCACATTCCTTGTAGACTCAAGTTTCCATGCATGGGCCAGAAAAGTACTTGGGGTTGCAGGGAAATCAGTCTCTCTCAGGATAATCCAGGGCCTGCCTCAATGTCTCATCTTAGTCCTACATTCCCAAACTCCAGACCTAACTACTGGCATTGTGTGAGAGCAGCTTCCTTTGCCAGGCCACGTCAGACTGCCCCTGCTGTGCCAGTGCACACCTGCAATGGATGTTTTCTGGTGCTCTGAATAGTTCCAGTAATTTATTCCTTCTTGTCAACACCAGCCCATAATTGTCATGGTTGCTGGAGCCTCAGAGGTGAAGCTGGCAGAATAATTAAGTCATCTACTCAGAAAAAAACTTAATTTTTATTGTTGTTGTTATTTGGGAAAAAGAAGAAATAAGCAAGGTACCGTGGCAAGTGCCTGTGATCACAGCACTGAGGAAAGCTGAGGGGGGAGGATTGAAAGTTTGAGTCCTTTCTAGGCAGTTTAAAAAAGACCTTGTCTTTTTTTTTTGTTTTGTTTTCCGGTGGAACTGGGAGTTGAACTCAGGCTCTTATGCTTGCCAGGGAAGTACTTATTCCACTGAGCCATCTCCCTGGCCCTAAGACCCTGTCTTAAAACACAAATACATAAATAAAAAGGGCTAATGATGCATCTCAGTGACAGAATCCCCAGTACTGGAGAAAGAAAGCAAGAAAAAGAGGAGAAAGAAAAGGAAGGAAGGGAAGAGAAAAAGAAAGAAGGGAAGAAAAAAATAAGGAAGAGGAGAAGGAAAGGAACATTGTTAGTGGATTAGAAGTTACTTAAATACTTCTAAGGGAGTAGAAACAGGGGTGATGAGAAAATCCATTCTGCATTTCTTGGGTAAAGATGGAAGACTTGGCTCTTCAAATTCTGAGGTATGATCTGTTTCAAAGGATGATTCTGGTACCCTCCTTGTGCCCCCTCTTCTGTGAAGTGAGGCTGTGACATCTCCCGTAGGTGTTGTGTGGATTAGTTAATGTTTGTAAAGTGCTTTGAAGGTGAGTGCTATCGAGTTGCTTAGGCATCAAGCATATCACAGTCTTCACATCTGAGAGCATCTTGCAAATGGGCTTGAAAGGGGCTGGGAAAGTGGCAAAGGGACTACTAGGAGCAGCCAGCCCCACCTCCTGCTGGGATTGAACTTCAGGCCTCAGTGCACATACTAGGTGATTACTTGTCACTGAGCCACATCCACAGCTTTTTAGGGAGTACCAGGGGTGGTGAGCCTATGATATGTTCACTGGGGTTGGTGAGTTATTTATAGCTATAAAACCTTTGCCATCACTGGCTTAGCCCAGTGCCTCATGCATAAGCTCCTGATGGCTTTTGACTACACAGTTGTGAGAAAGGTAAAGTTCTGGGATCTTGGCTTCTTTAACTTCTTGCTCCACCCGAAATCCAATAACTGGCCTATTCACAAGTTTCTTGGTGTGTGGATTTGGTAATTGTAGTTTGTAAGTAGAGTTAGAGACCCCCCCAAAGAAGTCTTGCACTTTGCTAGGCCTTGTAATTGGAAGGCTTTCCTACAGTATTTGTGCAGCAGCTGTTCGATTCAGCTTGAGCTGAGACAAGGCCGGAACTAAGTAGCTTTAGACGGCCTCAGGATAACTCTTGAGTCTTTTGCTTTCTGCCAGGCCCTTGGTTGTGGTGTAGGGTAAAGTGATATGCTTGTGTATTATCTCCTATGTCTTTTCTATACGATCTTGACACTTGGCTCTAAAGACTACTTGAACCAATAGGCTGAGTCTGCAGGTGTACTTGTCTCCAGGGCTGTTGTTGGGGAGATTGTTTTTGGTGTTTGACCTTGATCTGCCTCAGCTTTTTTTTTTTCCTTAGGGTAAGATATGGTCAGTTGAAACTATGGATGCCTTGGCTGGCAGCAAGATGTTCCTGAAGCTTGGGGAGAACCTACTCCAAACCCTGTGAAGGGGAAGAAGGAAGAAATCAGGGCGACAGGCAGACTGTGGAGTGCTTCCCCATATAATAGAGACTGGGGACAGATGCTCAATCCTGCCCTTGCTCAAAGCATTTGGTAAAAGAGCCCTTTGAGGTGGGACCAACTGGTACTATGGCCATTTGTAGAGGGAGAATCTAGGCCATTCTCTGTCCCTAGATTTGGTTTTCCTCTACTCTCTGCCCTTGTATTCATTCCTGTCTTCTCTGTCCCTTCTTCCCCAGCCAAACACCAGAATAAAAGATGAATATGGGTTACTGGTTGTACAGAAAGTGTCAGTCAGTCCGACTTTCAGGAGAGGGGGCTAAGTGCAATGAGCTTGGAGACCCAGTCAGTCAGGTGCCATCCTCTCTTGTCTCTGCTTTCTGCTGATGCCTTCATGTCTCTCTAGACCACAGGTAATGTGGCAGATGTGATCCTGCATTTTGCCTAAGATGAGCAAGGTCTGCAAAAGTGGTAGGTTGGCTGGGTCCCTCCAGTAGGCTAGTGCTATGGGCGCTCAGAGATATCAGCACTCCGGGCAGCATGGCCCTTGGTCTCCTCGCAGTTGTTGATGATATCAGTGCTACCTCACAAAGCTCAGGATTGACTAGTAACCTGTGGGTTTACTGAAGCGGTTGGGGAAGGATGTGGTTATAATTATTTTCATGGGGTTGAAAGGCTGATTCTGTTAGTGTGCTAGGCTAACCCCTTCCCCACGGGCATTGCTTCCTAGACAGCTGCCTGGCTTTAATGGATCAAGATTATGGAGACTAAAGATGCTGTGTAATTAAGCCCAGTTATCTTCTGGCAGGGGGTGGGAGCATCTATTCCCCACAGCGACAATTAATTTCCTCGTTTATGGTTACCCAATCTAGTGGCATGTTAACCTGGGCCTAAACGGTTTGTGAGCCATTTCTTCAAGGCATGATTTTAGTGAAAGACCCTCTATGTGAGTTTTGGGGTCAGTGGCAGTGTATTCTTTTGTGGTAGTACCTCAGTGTGGCTCTCTTTGGGAATAACGTGCAAATTCTGTACAGGTACAGAGACTCATTGGGCCTAATTAAGAGAAAGTCCATTCGTCTCACTGGTTTCATAGAAATTCATCTTTTCCCTTTGTTCAACTGTGATTATACCCAATACAGCACCTGTCATATACTAGCTGTGGTGTAGGTATTTGACAGGTATCACCAGTCTTTTCAGCCCTTATCTCATGAGGCAGAGTTATTTTCTCTATTTGTTAGAAAGGAAGTGGGGGCCTAGGAAGGTTATAATTCAAGGTCATCAACCTAGAGTACAAGCCAGGCTTTAAACATTGCATTTGCCTGACTCTATGAACTGCTTTCTTCCATGTAGCAATATAGTGAGGGCCTCTTGGCAGCTGGTATTTCACTGAGGTTGAATGATCTGGTTTTTCTCTAGCCAGAATGACAACTATGAAGACAGTGTTTGGCTGCCCTCCAGTACGGTGGGCAGCTCAGCCCCTGTTGTCCTGTTAGCCACACCAACCATGTTACCTCTTTCTAAGAGGTAATCCTAAGGGTATGTCTCCATCGGGGAGTTAGAGTTCACAGCCCAGAGTTGCCTTATTTCATTGATTATTGGCAAGAAATGCTGAGAGAAGGAAGGAGGCGGGGAGAGAGTGTGTGCTTTGGAGCTGGAGATGAGATGCAGTTAGTACCTAGCTTCCAGAGAAGACTGGGCCCAAGAAAACGGGAACTGGAAGAGATGCCAGAACCCAAGTGTGCTGGCCCTGTTCTCAGGCTGTTTAAAATTCACCTCCACAGTTTCAGAAAGAAAAAAAACTTCAACCATAAATCAGGCCACTGAGCACCAAGTTTCCCCCTTGCCCAGGCCCAGTGGCCTGGGCTGAGAACTGGCAGCTGCATCTGAATCCCCCAGGCGCATGCTAACGACAGGCTGGTATGATGCAACTCCTCTAGCCCTGTCCCTGTCACCCCCTGAGGCCCACAGTCTCAGAAAGCTCCCTGGGAGACGCCAGTCCTCTGGGGCATCCTGAACCTGGGTGCTTATGCCTTAGCAGACTCCCTTCAGCTGAGCCCAGAAGGGCTCCATTTCACGAAGAGCCTGTGTGGGTCCAGTCAGAGGAGGAAAGCTGCCCTGAGCAGAGACTGAATCAGGAAGGTTCGAGTGGGGGAGGTGTGTGCGCTACTTCTTTTCTTCCTCTCCCCTTGCTGCTCAAAATTTCAGTGGCATCTCACTTCCTTCCCTGAGTCAGTGGCATTTTTAGAAACCTTGCCTATCTGGTATAGGACACAGGTATCACTCCCTGTCAGTCAGTCGTCTTTTGTTAGGGGGCATTTGTGAAATTTCAGTTGCTCCTAGAGACTTAGTTGCTCCTGACTCCTCTCACTTCCTTGAACCTGCTACCCTACCTCTGCCCCTGTGATTCCAGAACATAGCCAGGACTACATCCTCATCCTTTTTAAACATTTTTTTCAGACAGGTCTTGCTAATTTGCATAGACTGGGCTTAATTTGTGCTCCTCCTACTTCAGCTTCTTAGAGTGACAGAACTACTGGTAGCTGTGTACTCTATGCACAGCCTTGCCAAGCTCCCTCCCCAGGTACCACTTTGTGGTGCTGTCCACCACCTTCCTACCTGCCTCCTGTTATTCTGCCCTTCTTCCACCCTCTTACCTTTCCTCCATTACTTTCCTTCAAGGGAAGAGATATCCGTCAAGGAGACCACTGACTCAGGGCTGCCTCAGTCCCAGAGGCATGGCAGGTCAGGAGAGCAGAGCCTCCTGGTAATAGAGGCTCCATCCTTCCAGAAAGAACATGTCTCTTCAGTTCTTCTCACAGTTCCTTTTGTGTAGGTTGAAGCGAGACTAAGTGCTCAGTAGGACCGGGAAGCTTCCACTACTTTAGTATCTCATGGCAATGATTATCGTCATTTCTATATCTTGAGAGAAGAGCTAGGGGGTTGTGGTGGGGAGGTCCACGACCCACAATGTAATATTAAGGGAAATTTACCATGGGTGACCTGGCTAAAGGGGTAAATTCCACTGCTGGGGTTCGGTGAGTAGAGGCCAGATCTACCAGTGAAGATTGGGCTAGAGGAGTGACCTGCTAATTCTTTGTACTATAACCCATACCTACGACCCACATGCAGGCATAACATTCTACATGTAATGGAGTTTCATGGAACAGCTCTTACCCCAACGCACTTTCAATGCTATGGTTTTTTTTTTTTTTCTATTTCCCATTCTACACTAAAAACTAGAACAAAAAAATGCTAGTTTTGACCTATTACATTGATTTCATGACCTACAGTGTAATGGTGGAGAAAATGATCTCAAAGGGCTCTTATCAACTTCAGGGAATAATAACTTACCAGGTTGTGGTCATTAATATACTATTATTGTGATTTTTGCAGTATTTACGCACAGTTCTGTAATTATGGACTTAATGTTTTTTCTTCCATTTGATTCATTAAGAATATAACTTATTTTTTAAAAAGCCCTAGCTTATTTAGAAAGAATACTAATGGAAAACTTGTAGTACTTGCAATAAATGAAAGGTTAAGTGCATAAAAACACTAAGCAGTGTTATTACTTCCAGTTACACACTGTTGCTCTTGGAAGGGTCCAATTCTGAGCCTTCCTGTTTCTATCCTTGGCTTCTCAAACTGTAGTGTACAGTGGAACCACCCGGGATCTCCTGAATGTTTCCAGTCAGTAGGTCTGGGATGAGGCCTGAAGTTCTGCATTCTAGTGCACTCCTAGGTGCTGCTGGTGGGGATCCAGGGATCACAGTTTGGGTAGCAGGACCTTTGATCCCTCTGCCTTTTAGTCTTCCTTCCTGGGGACTGACTATAGATCCTGAACCATATCAGACCCTCTATGGCTGTAGATTCCAGCTAGATGTACAGCAATCCCTGATGCCTCTCGCTTAGGAGTCCATTTCCCAACCAAAATAAAAGCAACAAAGCCATTGAGTGGATACCTAAAGGGTCCCAAACATGCACTCGTGTCTCATATTCATAAACTCGTTTGCCCCTCACAGCAAACCTACGAGAGCTTATTAACTGCACATTAGAGATGAGAAGGGGGCTGTTAGGGTGGTTAGTGCACACAGGAGTTTTTCTGCCTTCCCCCTTCCTTAGTGACAGAATCTTAAGCATCTGGCTTTTATGAGTGATTCTGTCTAGACAAAGCCCATGTCCTCCCTTCCTCCGTTTCCCCCCAAGGGCTAAATGTGGTGTTAATGGAGCAGAAATAGTTATTAATTTCCTAGTGCGCCATTGAGAGGGTAAACGAGGCACCAGCTGGTGTGCCACCCAGCTGTGTGTTATGGCCATTTCCTCTGACTCGGGCCGACAGGCGTTTTGTAGACCCCGTGGCAGCTCCTGACCAAATGTTCCCCCACCTTGGGAAGCCAGAATGATGCCTGCCCAGATGGGCTGGTGGGTGCCTTTGGGTGCAGAAACTTTAGAGAACAAAAGTAGGAGCCAGTTCTTATTCCAGCTCCTTAAAAGGGGGGATGGAGCACCAAAACAAACTTTCTGGCCTGAAGACCCTGACTGTGGCTGGTCAGCTGCTACGTTTTTAGCCTTTGTCACAGATGCTTGCAGAATCCTTAAGCCTCATCCCCGAGTCAGATAATTCCCTCCTTTTCTACTTAGCTGGGTACGTGTTTGTATTACATCAGCTACGGATTAAAAATATTCAGAAGAAAATGCAGGGCTGGCCAGATAGCTCAGTGGACTAAAGCTCCTGCTTAGGAAGGCGCAGGGTGGGGGGACCCTGCACCCCCAGGGTGTGCTGAGATGGCAATTGAGACTGGGTATGGTACTGCACATGTGCCTGAAAACAGGAGGATCACTACGAATCCAATCTGTGTAGTGAGACCCTGTACTAAATTAAAAAAGAAAGAAAATGTATCTGTACTGACCATGTATATGCTTTTTTCTCATCATTATTTCCTCAACTATGGAAAGGTATGACTTAAACTCAATTATATGCCTCTCTGTTGTCCAGGAACTGTTAGTGGGGCATTTCCACGTCTGGTGCAAGCTGTCTCCAACATTCCCTAAGCATTCCCTCTGATTTCCCAGCATTCCCTCTGATTTCCCAGCATTCCTAGCATCCAAGCACACTCTCCCTGTTCTAAGTCAGTGAGGCCCCTCAGCATCCTGTAGCAAACCTGAGCCCTTGTGAACTCTTCAGCAAGCTTCAGCTCAACTACCAGTGCTCAGCAGTGCTCCAGTCCTGCTTGCAGCACCCAGCTTAGTGACATCCCCAGGTCACAGTCTAAATTAGCACTTTCTTATCTATTTGTCATATGGTATATTTACCGCTGTAGCGGCAATGGCGAACAGATAGGTCACCATACTGCTCTATGGTGTTCCATGCCAGCTGTCATTTTTTAGCTGCCAGATTCTAAACTCCTTAGGGGCTTGAAAAATAACCAAGGCTGGAGTCCAGGGGATAGTTTAGTGGCAAAGTACCTGCCTGGCAAGCATGAGGCCTTGAGTTCAATTCCCAGAACCAAAAAATAAAACCAGCGGCATTATAGTCCTACGCACTTCATAAACAGTATCCCAGTTAATTTTCAGCAACCCGCTGAGGTCCTAGTTATTTCTTCACCATTTTATGGATGAGGGCACTTTCCCCTCCAGGCCTCTAGAGAGAAAATTAAACAAATTCCCGGAGATCATGATCCAGTTCTATCTGGATGTCCTCACTGTGCCCTTTTCCCAAGGTACCCAAACTCTAGGGCCTTCCGCTGGAGAATCTGATTCAGGCTTGGCACCAGGCATCTGTAAGTTTCAAAAGCTTCTCTGCTAGGACATGGGTCACCTAACCACTGTGTTTTCCTTCCCATTCACTGTTAACTGGGTTTTTTTTCTTACACTGACCTAAAACAGACAGACAGGAGAAAAATCATTTTAATTTCATGCCCATGCAGGAGAATCCCATACAATATGAAACTAAGAAGGCTCAGGTGATTGAAGTGCGTAGTCAGAATTCCAGATCCATGGGTTTCACATTGGTGGGTTCAATCAAGTACAAGTCAAGAATATTCACGGAAAAAAATTTGTCTGTGTGCTGGGAATGTAGTTCTATGGTACAGTACCTGTTAACATGTGTGAGGCTGTGGGGTCAGTTACTGGCACCAAAAACAGCCGAAAAGCATCCATCCGTACTGAATGGGAGAACTTTTTTCTTTGTCATTATTCTCAAAATAATATACCTATTTACTAATACAACTATTTACTGGGATGTGCATGGTATTTACATCGTATTAGGTGTTATATGTAATCTAGACATGATTTTAAATATACAGAACAGGGACAACCCATTTTTTGGACCCCCTTTTGTCTTAGATGCTATCTTTGAATAAATTCTTCCTACTCTTAAAATAAGAGGTTGTATATGTTTTATATGCAAATATAGTACCATAGGACTTGAGCATGCAAGGATTTTAGTACCCTAAGGGGTCATGGAGCCAGTCCTCCAAGGAATAACTGCATACCAAGGGATGACCATATAGCATCCTGAACTACAAAAAGGAATAGGGTCCTGGGACTTCTAGGGAATGGTGACAAGATAAGTTATGGGAAGGTTGGGGATGAATTGTATAGTGAATAAAGGTTGCTTCTTATGAAGATTTTAAAACAAAGGTGTCTAGCATAGTACACCTTCCTGATCAAGAGGTACTAATGTGGAGATTTGCTTTGTGGATGTAAATTTCTCTTATAAAAGGACACATTTTCGGAACTTCATGGGCATCTGTAGGATTTCAGAATATCCAACTCAAAACAGTGCAAAAAAGTATATTTTGGGATGCTATGTTCTGGTCTCCTATAGTCATATTTTGGGACTGTATGTCTTGAATCCCAACAACCTACTGAGTATTAAGCTTGTGGGACGTTGGGAATGTTTTATGATTCATTGATGGCATTTATTTTTATCTACCTACCTACCTACCTACTTACCTACCTATCTAGCTACCTCTTGATTTTCTGAAACAGGGCTCACTAATAGTTTAGGCTAGACTCACATTCATGATCTTCCTGCCTCACCTCCCTAAATGCTGTGATTAAAGGCAAATGCTGCACCAGGTGTAGTGGTACCTGCCTGTACTTCTAGTATTTGTGAGGCTAAGGTAGGAGGCCCATTATGAGTTTGAGGCCAATGTAGGCTACGTAGTGTGATTCTATCACAGAATCCTTCCACCCCCCCAAAAAAGAGACAGATGCTGATTATAGGCATGTGCCACAACACCCAGCTTTCCGATGGAGTTTAGAGGCAGGAGTCCTGCTAGGGCACCGAGGTCAGCTGTTCTAGCCTATGACTGTCTAAGGGAATCAGGGACTAAGAGGACTCAAAGAGAAGATCTGAGTACAGGAAGGGTAGGAGAGTGGTCCACAAAGGATATTGGAGGTAAAACCACTGACCCTTCTCTTAGCCTCAGCCATAATTAACAGCTTGGCCTGGACCAGATCGTATTAATCACTTGGAGTGTGCTGTAAAAATGCATGTTCTGATTGTGTGGAGGGGTGCCCAGTCTCCTATTCTGCAGTTACAAGGAGCCCCCAGAGCTCCCTACACTGGGTGGGAAGGACCAAGATTCCTGCCATATTCATTCCAGGCCTAATTTAGTCATTCAACAGTCCAGCACCTTCTCCTTGCCCCTTTCTTGTCAGATAAAATCTAAACTCCTTAATTTGGCATGGGAGTCTTATCAGAGTCTGGCTCCCACCCTTGCTAGCACAGGGTCGCCTCCTGGTGCCCTAACCTCACTCCTAGTCCTCTAGACTCTACCTCTGGTCATAGTTTGGTGACTTTTGCATCTGTCTTTTACCTGGAGCAACACACTTGGGCCTATCTTGGCTAGGTTAAGATGAAGCTCATGATAACCTCAGTGGGCAGTCATTTATTCTTTGACTTTGTGGCTCAGCTTTCCCTCTCCCTGCTTACAGTCAAGGTCAGCCATAATGCCTGTGTTTGCAAGAGAAGTGTGGAGCCTGGTGATTTAATTGTTTGCTTGGAACATTTGTTGTTCCTTGCCACCTTTGTGTAAAAATAGAACAGCGAATGACTGAAGTGATACACCACCTTGGAGTCCAGGAGTGTAGAGGTGGGGGCCCCTCCTGGGGAAGGTGTGTGCCAGGGCTCTTTGTTGGTCTCTACCATGAGTTGTGGGGAAGGAGGGGTGTGGTGAGCTAGTTGAGATGCAGGGCACTGTGGTCTAGGTCTAGTTCTATGCCCTGGACACAGCGCCCCCATTCTCCCATAAATGTTCTCACTCTGAAGTTTTCTGTCTTGGTTGTACAGCTATTTCAGAGCTTCCTATGGGGTTTCCTCTGGAGCATCCTGAGTTTTTCTTGGGCTTTCTGCCTTCAGATCCCAGCCCTAGGCAGGGGTGGTTCCTAGAAGGGATGAGGGTACCACCCTAGCTGAAAGCAGTCCTCTCTTGATACCACATGTCCCTGGCTGTCGGTCTACCTGAAGGCTTCCTGGTATTCTCTGGTTTTGGGTGCAGAGAGTGTCTCCCTTCCCCTGTCTCTCTCTCCCCTCTGAGAAGAAATGTCTCTCTCTGTATGCAGGATATGATTAGGCAGGTGGTTGAGGACTGTGCCTCTGGTTCAGGCCTGGCCCCTCCTCAGAGGAGTGTGTGTGTGTGTGTGTGTGTGTGTGTGTG
>PVKA01027768.1:0-30127 GCA_004027165.1 Ctenomys sociabilis | reverse complement strand
AAGATGCTTAACAATGCCATAAAATGGTTAGCAAGGGACTTGAAAAATCTAACCCCAAGGAATCCAGAACACAAATAGTAACTCAGAGACACACTTCTGATCTGGGGCAAATTCAAAAATAAAGAAGTAATCATCTCAGGTACATGTTAGAATAGATGAAATGAGTATCTTTTTGGTGAGTTCTGTTTTTTTTTAAGTTTTCTCACTATCACCTTCAGCTATCAATCATTTCTGAGAGTTCAAGCAGAAGGTCATCTTCATCTTTCCCAGGATCCAGGTCAATCTCAGCTTCTAGTTTGCCTCCTGAAATCTCCCATATTAGCTTCTCAAAATCGTCCTCCACAGAGAGCGGGGGCTTTCCTGTCGAGGCAGAGCTGAGGCGACGTGTTTTTGCAGCTGTCTGGGATGAGGAAGGGCCAGACACTTCTAGGGGTGTGGGGTCTGGAGAGGACTGGGCTGGAGACAGCACAAGACTGTAGGTAAGATATAAAAAGATGATCAGAATTAAGCGCTGCTCTTTTCAATGGTTAGCTAAACTTGTCTCAGAGAACAAAAATTGAGTGCTTCTGAGCACAAGAAATATGACAAAATGATCTTACTGACTGGAGAGAAAGCATGTTTACAATTTAAGGGAATAATTTAGCCACGTATTAAAAACATCCCTTAGGTAATGTAAGCAAACAATGAACAATGGCACCAAAGAATAATCCCAAATTTTAAGTTTTCTTAACAATTCATTTGAAATGCAACAGATTTATTTAAATGTGACTAAACTTTTAAGTGTTATGCTCTACCAAGCATAAACAACACAGTGGCCTAAAGATGGATCAGGAAAAATTACAATGTATTACCTGTCTCTAGGTGTTTCTGTCTCAGGCACAGTGACTAATTCATCCTCAGAGGTCATTGGGACAACAGTCTACAAAAGGAAGATAAGATAATTCAGTTACCTGTCAGGTATTTATATTAGAGTGCATCCATTTTCTTTTGCTATGTTTTTAGAATGGTGGCTATATTCTCCCCCACTTTAGGGTACTAGGGCTTCCCAGACTTTAAATACATTAGGTAAGCACTCCATTCCTGAATTATAATGGTTATCATAGTTTTTGTTTTTGAGACAAGGTCTCACTGCATAGTCCAGGCTAGCCTTGAACTTGAGGCAATCCTCCTGCCTCAGTCTCCCAAGTGTTAGCATTACAGGTATGAGCCACAACCTGGCAGCTATTATTCTTCACATAGAGGAATCTAAGAATCAAAAATCCAAAGGCTAAACATACAAGCAAGCAAAGTAACTTTCCATCCTAAAATTAGTTTTTAAAAATATCCTGTCCTAACAATTCACAAATATCTAAGTGTAAACATAAAATACAGTAACAAGGCCCAGGGAGATGGCTCAGTGGAATAAGCACATCCCTGGCAAGCGCAAGGGCCTGAGTTCAAATCCTCGGTTCCGCAAAATAAATAAATAAAATACAGTAACAAACTAACGAGTGAAATGCATAGGAAATGGCAGGAAGTCCTACACAGAAACAATGGAGAGTTGATCCTTTCTACCGCATTGAACCCAGAGGTGGATATGCTTCTTACCACAGCTGCTTTTTTGGCTGGGATTTCCTGCAGGGCACTGCTAGAGCTGAGTGGCTTCACTGCTGCAACAGTAGGATGCATCTCCACAGCCTTGCGTTTTTGGGCCAGTTTGGGAGATGAAACAACTTTAACTACAGATGGCTTCACATTTACTTTGGGTTTAGCTATAAGGAGCAGAAAATATCTAAGTAACAGCTAAAACAGAACCTTTTACATGAAGAATAACTCAATTAAAATACTGAAATTCCTATTGTACTAAAAATATGAAGTACATAAATAAAATTCCAGACTGAAAGTCATCTACCACAGGTAATTATAATACAATTTAGGTCATACTCAATCCATTTCACTGCTTCTTGAATTTGTTACTATTCTATCTCCAGGTATCTTTCTTCAAGATCAGAGGAAAGATACACCATGGAGAAAGATTTGTACAAAGCTATTTAAGCAGCAGTTGAAACAAGCAGCAATTTAAAGCTCATAAACAGTAATTAAGTGCTCTCTTTGGCCTCATGTATAAGTAGCAATTAAATTCTAAGAAAGAAACATATCTAGTTTTGTCTTTGTATGGCACTATCAAATATTACTATCTGTGAAGTCAGTACACAAATGAAAGTTAGCCCAACTGTTACAAGGGAGTTCCTGAAACTTGGTGCTATAATCTGATATCCTGAAGCAAGACATACTATAAAACACACTCACCTTTACCCTTTTTTTCCAAGGACTGTGCTGCACACCTCACATTCAGTATTGAGTCCCCAATCCCTGAAGTTTCTACCTCTATCTTCTGGCATGACTTTGTAGAAAGCCGCTTGCTAAGGTGTCGTGTGATACCTGACACAGCAGTAAGCACAGGTTTCTCTACCACATGGGTATTGCAAGAGGCTGCATCTCCCCACAGAGGTGTCAAGACTGATTTTTCCTTCTCCAGGGTGTTCCTTTCCCTCTCTTGCTGCTTCTGTGTATGATTCTCTCTCATGGCCTCACCTCTCTTGACTGGAGGTGTTGTGGAATCGACTTCTACAGTCTCTTCAGAAGCCTATTGGCAAATATAAAGTGACAAAATTAAAATTAATACTTCTCATTACCTATAATTTATAAAGTACCACACTAACACTGAAGTTAAGCAGCATTACATGATTCAGAAAAGCTCCTTGACATTACACAAAGAACAGAATGCTAAAGATGAAAAAGTTACAATATGAAATGAAGACCAATAGAATAAAAATATCCCAGATTTTTTAGGCTAGAAAAACCATGACCAGAAAACAAATACTGTCGAGAACAGTGACACATGCCTGTAATACTAGCATGCAGGAGGTTGAGGCAGGAGAACTACTAAGAGTTCAGGGCCAGCCTGAATCACAGAGTGAATCCTGTCTCAAAAAAAACCCTCAGCTGGGTGTGGTGGTGCAGGCCTGTAATCCCAGCACTCCGGAGGCTGAGGCAGAAGGATTGTTGTGAATTCGAGACCAGCCTGAGCTGCAAAGTGAGCTTAAGGCCAGCCTGAACTGCACAGTGAGACCCTGTCTCAAAAAGACAAAAAAAAAAAAAAAAAAAAAAAAAAAAAAAAAAAAAAAAAAAAAAAAAAAAAAAAACCTCAAATATCAATACTACTAATTAATCACACAAAGACCTATGCAGTCTTCTTTATAACTGTGTAAAACAAAATTTAAATGTCCAGAAAGACTATTTTCACATAATGAAATATGTAATCAGTAAAAGCAAGTATCTTAGGCCTATAATCCCAGCACTCTGGAGGCTGAGGCAAGAAGATTGTTGTGAGTTCGAGACCAGCCTGAGCTACAAAGTAAGCTTAAGGCCAGCCTGAACTGCACAGTGAGACCCTATCTCAAAAAGACAATAAAGAGTAAAACCAAGTATCTTAAAATAATACAGTAAAGCAGGCAGCAAGATGAGAACTCTAGTCCTCAGTTATACACTAAAAGCTTAAATATGCATTAAAACATTAAACATATGTTCACACATACACACATAAACATGTAGCTTTATAAAAATATAGGGCCTGTTAATCCCTTTTGTTTTTAAGACGGAGTCTTGGTATGCAGCCTTGCCTGGCCTCAAACTTGCAATTCTTCTTAGCCTCCAAAAGTGCTGGGATCACCAATGTGGCCATGACCACCTTAATCTTGTTTTCTTTTTTGATATGGTGTCTTGCTATGTTGCCCAGGTTGGCCCTGAATGCTTCTGATTTTTTGTTGATGATCCTAACTCAGCCTCCCAAGTAGCTGGGTCTATAGAGATTGGCTATTCAGCCAGGCATGGTGGCATATACTTGGAATCTCAGCACTTAGGAGGCTGCTATGAGTTCAAGGTCAGTCTGAGCTACATACATAGAGAGTACAAGACCAGCCTGGTATATAACCAGACTTTGTTTAAAAAACAAAACAAAAACAAGAACAAGGCCTGGGACATTGACACAGTGCCTGCCTGGCAAGCATAAGATCTTGAGTTTAAATCTTGGTACGAAGAAGACAAAAAAGACAAGGGGTGGGGAGGAGAGGGCAGTGGAGGGGGTGGGGAGGGGGAGGAGAAAGAGAGAGGGGAGGGGGCAGAAGGGGGGAAGAGGAGGGAGAGGGGAGGAGGAGAGTGGAAAAGGAGAAGGAAAAGGGAGAGGAAAGAAAGAAAAGCTCTCCAGGTTTTATGCAATGCATAGCATGTTTCAAAAGGAGAAAAAAAAATCTTCAGTTTAAAAAATATTATGGCCAACTTTTTAAAAAAGTTTTATAGAAAGAAAAAGTTTTATAGTCAAAGGCAAACACAATGACATAAAGAACTACAAAAACTTTCACAGAGACTTTACCTAATATATCAGTGACATGTTTAACAGAGATTAGCTATCAGCTGAAAGTAAAGGGTGCATTTTTCCATTCATTTGGCTGTTTGCTGTGGGCAAAGCTACACTTTTTTTTTTTGGGTGTGGGGAGGACACAATCTCACTCTGTAGTTCAGCGTGGACTTGAGGTCTTGGGTTCACTATGTAGCAAAGCCTGGCCTCAAACTCACCACAATGCTCATGCCTTAGCCTAATGAGTGCTGGGATTACATGTATGTACCACAAGGCCCAGCTAGACAGTGACTTGAAGCCAACTCACCTCACTGGCCTCTGTTCCAGTAGCACTGCTCTGAGAAGCCACTTCATTTCCTTCCTGAAGCTTTTTCTCTTCTTTCACACCTATATTCAAAGACATGACTGTTATGTAGGCGGTACCTTTATGAAAGCAAGTTAAACAATATTTCTTCCTATGCCTCACCAAACCTGCCCTTAAGGCAGTCTGAGCCTGTCAAAAAGAAAAAAAAAAAATCCTCCTCAACAATACTTCTCTTTATGAGTAATAAAAGACTGTGACATAGAAAACTGTAGTCTCAAAATATATATTAAAACATCAAAGGTCTATACAATGTTACTTTAAACAAAGAACTTCATTGAATCTAGTGATTTTCAAAATTGAGGCAAAGCTGTCAAAGACCAGACCATGCGGCACACTATTCTCTGGGCTACTGCTTGGAGCACAACTACAGACCTGCTCTTTTGGTGATTCGGAGCATCCGCCTTGTCCCCACACTGGCCTCGGAGGCCGCCTGGGAACCAGTGCTGCCCTCACAGCTCTGCTGCACCCTCAGTGCCTTCTCCAGTTTAATTTCTTCCAAAGTCTTAATGTGCACCTCCTGCATAGACTTTGTTCTACCTGCAGGCTCCTCTGATTGTCCTTTGCTGACAGTGATGGGTGGCAAAATCACTGTTTTCTTCACTTCACCATCAGTCTTTAGTTTGATGCAAGTTGCATCTTTTTTGCTTTTTTGTCTCTCTGTCTCCTGCTGTCGATGTTTTTTTTCAGCCAGGACCTCAGAGAAGGTTTTGATTCGGACACTAGAGGAGCTTTTTGTTCCTGGTGCAGAATCATCAGGTTTTGCAGATCCTTCTGTCTTGAGTTTTGTTTGCAATTCTCCACGCTTCTGACTGGCTCTTTCAAGAAGAATTTCTTCTAATGTCTTCACATGGATGTCACCAATTTTATTAACTCTCTCTGTTTCAGAGGAAAAAGTCATAGTTGGAGTTTAATGACTTATAACCTCTCTATCATTGGATTAATACAGTATAATACATAGGTATCATTTAGGCAATTAAAATGATCAAAAGTACCGCATTAGTTTTCCTATTTTTATATGTATTTGGTACAGGGTCTCACTACTCAGCTCAGACTCACAGTGATCCTTCTGTTTTCAGCCTCCACGGTGCTGGAGGCATGCAGCACCACACACAGTGCACCCAGAGATGGGGCATGTGGGTCAGGGGTTGAACCCCAGTCCCTGGGCTTGCCTAAGCAGGTGCTTAGTTCCCTAAGCTATCTTGCCAGCCCAACACTCTCAATTTTAGATTACTTCATATTTCAGGTTGTCACAGCCAACTCAAAAGCTCTGAAGAAGCAATACTCATTGAGCTATATTTCCATTTACAATCATAAGTCTTACAAGTTGTTGAACTCTGTCACCATAAACCTCACCAATCAAATATATCTCAGTACTTATCATATTTTGTTCTGCAACTTCTGACTTCTGCCAAAACTGATATATACTAACTGGATTTTTGCTATAACAAACAATATAAATAGGAATAATTCATGGACATTCCTCAGAACTCTACTATACTGGTTAACACGAGCCTTTTTCTGGGCTAAGATAAGACAGATGGGCTGGGGAATAAATACTTCCCTTGCAAATGCAAGGGCCTGAGTTCAATCCCCGGTTCGGCAAAAAAAAAAAAAAGAGAGACTTAAGGATATCCCCTAGCTGTCATGCTGGCTCCGTCCCCAGGGTGCTAAGATGTAACTGAGACTAAGGGTGGTGGTGCGCACCTGTAATCCAAGCTCTTGGGAGGTTGAACACAAGGGGATCACTACAATTCCGAGCTACATGGTGAGACCCTGTAGACCCTTACTAAAAAAATACAAAAAAATAGAAAGACTTATGGGTATCGTTATTAACTTTTATAATCATGATTACTGCTTAAAATACACAAAAGTACAAGAGAGTGCCAGGTATGGTGGCACACAACAGTAATCCCAACACTTAGGAGGCTAAGGCAGGAGGAATACAAGGTCAGCCTAGACCACATGGTGAGTTTCATTTTAAATTCAGTTTCCAGTCTGAATTTAAAATAAATAATACATAATGAGAAAAGAAAACCCCCAAAAAACAATAGCAAAAAGTACAAATAACAAGGCAACCTAGCCAGACTCTGTATCAGGAAAAAAAAAAAAGCAGGGAGATGTAGCTCAGCTGTACAATGCCACTATATCCCATCCCTAGCACCAAAAATTAACTGTATAATTTGGAGATTTACACTTAAATAAGGTAATTAGTGAATGACAACTTTGAATGATATTAAAAATGCATGTTCTGTTACTTTCTTTTTTTTTTTTTTTTTTGTCTTTTTGAGACAGGGTCTCACTATGCAGTTCAGGCTGGCCTCGAGCTCACTTTGTAGCTCAGGCTGGTCTCGAACTCACAACAATCCTCCTGCCTCAGCCTCCCGAGTGCCGGGATTACAGGCATGCGCCACCACGCCCAGCTTCTGTTACTTTCTGAACCCTACATATCTACTATTTCTACTATTTAGAATATTCCCCATTACCCTTTTTTTTTTGACTGCCTAGTTGGTTTTATTAGAGGTCAGCTTAGAATCTGACCTCCTCCAATCTTGCTTGTTTCTCTGATCAGAGTATTCATTTTTTTTTAAATTTATTTATTTATTACAGTGTCTCGCTACACATCACGGATTCTTTTTTTGCGGGGGGCGGGGTCAACTCAGCCCATCCTGGGGGAGGGGCTGGCACGGCATGTGGAGCTGGGGATCCAACCGTGGTCCAGGAGAGCTTGCCTAAGCTTGCCAAAGCAGGCACTTTAGACCGCTGAGCTATCTTGCCAGCCCCTGATCAGAGTATTCTAACTGCCTGCACCTCCGAACACACATCATGAGAATAGTGAATATATTTAGTTCTCTGCAGCATATTAATACAGTATTTATTACAAAGTAGAACAGTCCAAAGCTTACTAAAACACTTTCCTAAGGCTTTTAAAAAAATAACTGTAAATTTGCCCACTTCAAGATGGCAAACTATTCTCAAAAGTACCACTCCAAGTAGGACATAAATGGCAGCATGGTCCACTACAAAACTTTGATTGAAATAATACAGAACACATTTAAAATAAAGTCCATACTAATCCTGATAAAGTATGATGTTCCTGGCAAACTATAACTCTTAAAAGAATTTCTCAGACAAACATAGATGTCTAAGATGGGCAGGATGGCACATGTTTATAATTAATTCTAGCACTCTTGAGATGCTGAAGCAGAAAGAGCCCAAATTCTGGCCCAGCCTACCTAGATCCAGGTCTCAAAATTTTTCTTAAAAGCTCAGAGCAGCAGCAGTAGCCACTGAGCTGCCATCACTCTCTAACGCCAGAGCCGCCTCTTGCCTACCAAGCAGACTACCTGTAAATCCACCAGTAGTAAGGCACCCAGGAAACAACTGGCTACAAAAGCTGCTAAGAGTGTACTCTCTACTGGAAGGGTGAAGACACTTCATTACTACAGGTTTGGGACTGTGGCACTCGGTGAAATTAAGACATTTATCAAAACTCCACTGACCTGACTCGAAAACTTAGTTTCCAGCCTTTGATTCAAGAAATAGCTCAGGATTTCAAAACAGATCTGTGTTTCCAGAGCATAGTTATGGGTGCTTTGCAGGAAGCAAGTGAGGTCTACCTGGCCTGTTTGAAGATACCACCTTATGTGCCAAAAGTTAAGGGCTGGGGAGATGGCTCAGTGGCATAAGTGCTTTCCTGGCAAGCCCAAGGGCCTGAGTTCAAGCCCCAATTCCATCAAAAAATAAATAAATAAATAAAAGCCACCTACGTCCATGCCAAAAGTGTAACAATTACGCCAGCTAGCACACCGCGTATGAGAACATGCTTTTAAGAGTCCACTATAGTGGGAAAGATTTCATTCTCAAAGAATTTTTTTCTCTTCTATTACTAGTAGTTGTTAATGTTAGGTTCTTTTTCTTCCCATGGGGTTAAAAGGTATTTAAGTACATGACTGCCAGTAGAAAACAGAAATCAGAAAATGGAAGTTTTTCCATTTTCATTTGTGTGTGAATTTTATATTTACTTATACATTTATTTTGCGGAACTGGGGACTGAACTCAGGCCCTTGCGCTTGCCAAAGAAGCACTTACTCCACTGAGTCATCTTCCCAGCCATGTGTGAATTTTTAATATTCATGTGGGGATGTGAAGTATTAATGCAAGTCAAAATGTTTCAGTGAACAAGTTTCAGTATAAACAATTATAAATAAAAAAAAGTTAATTTTTTCTAGAAGAAAAAAAGCAAAACAAAAACTCAACCCAGCGCAAAGGCCCTGGATTCAAGCCCCAGTACTCCAGGAGAGGTTGAGGGGAAAAAATAAGAATATGAATTTATACAGATATGGAAAAAGAATAGCAGGTCTGAGATCTGCTCTTCCTAACAAAACTAAACTGCCTAATATAGGTTAACCAGTTTAAAAACCAACAGTAGGCTGCTCTAGGATAACTGTTAGGATGGAAATTTATGGACCAGGAAAAAGTAAATTTAAGGACCAGAAACGTAGGTCAGAAAAGTATTTACCTAATATGCGCAAGGGTATGAATTTGATCCCCAGAATACAGTGCGCACGCGCACGCACGCACGCACGCACACACACACACACACACACACACACTGTAAATTTAATAGCTACCTAAAAAACAGTTGAGCCAGTCATGACCATCTAAGAATCCCTAAGAAAAAAGCGAATTTAGACCGGGAAGGTGGCTCAGTGGAATAAGCGCTTCCGTGGCAAGCTCAAGGGCCTGAGTTCAATTCCCGGTTCGCTAAGAAATAAAAATAAATAAATAAAGAGAAACTTAAGATTACACTTTAAAAAAAAAAAAAAAAAAGAAAAGACAAAAGAGAATCTACCCAAGAAGAGCACATTATGAAGATAGTAGGGCTAGAAAAAAATAAATGAAAATTTTAGGCGTTCACAAACACCAAGCAAAGGTCCCACTGAATATTATGAGCTTAGATCCACCACTGCACAGTTGCAACACAGCAGAGAAAGGTACAGAGAAAACCCTAAAATTTCTGGAGGCAATCTACAAAAGAAAAAAACATCTAGCTGGGCATGGTAGAACACACCTTTAATCCCTGCACTCGACAGAAGAATCACTTTGTGTTCAAAGCCATCCTGGTCTACAAAGTAAGTTTAAGGCCAGCCTGAACCACATAGCAAAACCCTGTCTCAGACAAGACAAAACAAAACAAAATAAGAGAAACAACACAAGACAAGGCAAGACAAGAGGAATATTCAATATCATACTCCCTTTTAGAATAGTAGTTAACAGTAATATTCATACTAGGAATTATGTCAGCTCCAAAGTTCAGGTTTGAAACTTATTTATCAAACACAAAAAGCAATACATTGAAGTCTACAAAATATAAAAAAGCCAGACAGAATTACAACTCAGTGGTAGAATGCTTGCCTGACAAGCACAAGACCCTGGCTTCAATCTCTAGTATGACTCCAAAACAAACAAAAAGCTGGGTAGTTTAAACGGATGTCCATTTTATTACTCTTTAAATTATGAGAAGTGAAACACATTAATGTTTAAGAATTTTAAAATATTTTCCTCAAAATACTCTACTTCCACTCAGATAAACTTACCCCATTATTCTTGCCACTTTCAGCAGCAGCTCTATAAATCCTCTCTCATGTCTTTAAATTCACTATTATGGGTATTTCATCCTAAATGATTCAAAATCAGGTGTTGTTTTTGTTTGGTTTGGGTTTTTTGAGAAAGGGTCTCGTCATGTAACCCAGGCTGGCTTAAACCCACTGTGTAGCCCAGGTGGTCTCACCTTGCAGCAATTCTCCTGTTTCAGCCTACCAAGTGCTGGAATCAGCTGTTATTACACCCAGCACAAAACGTTTACTTTTCACAGTCATTTTGACACTGTGAAAGAACCAAAAGGTGTGCAATGCCAGATTTGAACAACAAGGTGGATGTGGACACACTGTAAAGTTTTTTGATGGTATACCGCAACAAAATTCATTGTATTCTATTAGTCACACCTTATATACAACAGAGTGCATGTTTTTGAGAATTTTTTTGGTAAGAAACATCTTTAAAAAAAATCAAGGCAGGCACAGTGGTGCATACTTGAAAACCCAGCTACTTTAGAGGCTGAAGGACAGGAGTCTCAAGTTTGAGGATAGCCCAAGCAACTTAGCTAGATCCTGTCCGCCTCAAAATAAAAAATGCAAAAGGGCTGCGGATATAGCTCAGTGGAGCATCCCTGTATTCCATCCCCAAGACTCCTGCATGGTGTTCTTTCATAATCTTTTTTCATTTGATACAATGAAATTTAGCTATCTGTAGGATTATTGTTCAGAACATGACCTTTTTATGGTGCTAAGAGAAAAATTCAAATTTGTGTATGTTAGCACTGGCAAATCAGAACATGACTCTATGACAGGAACTATTTTAGCAGGTGACTACAGTAACTTTTATCTAACTCCACTTTGTTGGATATCCCGTTATTGATTGTTCAAAATTAAATACAATAATGAATTTATGCCAGTAAGTAATCAGCAAAGAACAATTTTATAAATTTTGAGTACCTGTTGCCTCCTCACTGTTTGGTCCAGTTGATATACCTAATCGCTCCTTCAGAGACTTGGAAACTTGAACTATAAAAAAGGGGAAAAAAAAAAATCTAAATCTAAAATTTAAACAATAGGTTAAGTATTTTTTTCAAAGTTCATAAATTAGGCTATTTTTAGTTTTTAATCAAAGATCTTAAGCTTTTATTCTACCCAGAGTTATAAATGAGTTATAAATTCTCTAGAGCACAGTGGAAATAGGGAGAAAGGAACACACTTTATATCTGAAAAGCAAAAACTACTGAGTAATTCAAGGAAATAACTATTACTATACAAATTCTAAAATCTTTTCGCATCAATAGGTTTTCTTCCCCTAAATTTGTTTGAAACATGTTAAATGAGATTCTTTGGTATTACTGACACAGAAGGCAGAAGGGAATCTGGCAAAGAGACCCTCTAATTACTCTGAGCACGTAAACAATTCCCAAATAGGAACATCTGCTGATCAAAGGTTTTTGGACTCAAAAAACATGTATACAAAGTACTTACTCCTCCTCATCAAAAATTTAAGTGCAAGAAAACAATAATTTCTTATCCTTTAGTAACTGGTTCAACAATGTAAATTAGTATTATACTGTTAATTTATATGAGGAAAGCAAAACTCAGCCCTTGACTTCTTTCATATATACCATCCCCAACTCCTAAATCTCTATCAATTTGTAGAACACAGTAAATCTATTACACTAAATAAATAAATAAATAAATAAATAATCTATTACACTATCTCCCTTTTCCTGGATTAATAGTTTGCTAATGCTAATAGCACATTGTCTCCTTATTTTTCTCTACACTGTAGGCAGGAAGAACACTTGTCAACTTCAAATCTCATCTCTTGATGCCTGTTTAAAACCTTTGAATGGCTTCCTACTACCCTAGCATAGTTATGGTTTATATCTAGTTGTCCCCCTAAAGCTTCATGGGGCAAGCTGGTTTGAGGAGCAGCAAGTGGCTTGAGGGATGTGGTCAGAGGTTCAGGGCAGGGCTTGAGGGGCAGGACCAGAGGCACAAACCATTAAACTAGCAGCATGTGCTCTGCATCCCCACCTACTAGGCCAGCGGCCTCCCTTGGACATGAGAAGTGGGTCATCCAGGACAGAGCAGTGCTCCAGCCTCTCCTCCAGATCCTGTGCCATTGGGCAGCAATGTCTGTGATGGAAGCCACCTTGGGCAGGGAGGAGATGTTTGGAGAAGACAGAGGAATTGACCCTCTCTCCTGAGCAAATAAGGATCCAAGGTCTTGAGGCCTAGAGGCTGCTTTAAACTGTGAAGCCTTCAGTAATTGTGAGCTAAATAAACCTCTTTCCCTCATTTTGAGTGTCGGGTATTTGTCCCAGCAAGAGAAGTTAAGTAAGACAGGCCCAAACTCTCTTTAAATGGCTTTATTAAAATTCTCTAATGATCCACTTCCTTCTCAAGTCACCACACCCTTCACTCCAATTCTAGGGTTCAGCTACACTCAGTTTCTCAAGCATGTCATTCTTCTTCAGCTCTGGCACACTGCAGGGATTATTACCTATCCAGGTCCACACTTCAAAAACACATCCTCCATGAACCTTTCCCTGACAGATGCAACAAATACCGTTCCTATGTGTTCCCATCCTACCATGCATTTTCTATCACAGAATTCATTATAGTATCTTTACCTGCCATCATACTGCAAGCTCCTAAGGGGCTATGATGCCATTATTTATGTTCAGTGGTATGTAATTCAGATCTACCAGAGTTAACACTCTAATTTAGTTTTATGAATGAGTAACAGACACCAAAAAATAACCTAATTAGCCTCAACAACAGGATGACAAACTACATTTGTTAACACCACAAATGTCAGGATCATACACAAGTGTGTTAGAACATGGGTATGTACCTTTCTTTGTTGTTTTATCAGTATTGGTTTCTGGAGCTTCAATTTTCTTCCCCAACCTTTGTGCCAGACTCCGCTTTAACGGGGGATCACTGTCACCACCTACAAATGTGGGGAACTTTAAGATTTCAAGAAATATAAGAAGAAAATACAGGGAGCTAGACAGGGAGATGGGAGGGTAAGGAAAGTAAAGGCTCCATTTGTGATTTATATATGTACCAACCGATCACATAAATATGATATATACTGTGAACATGTATTAACATAAAATTTAAAAAAGGAAAACAAAACCAGACAATGGAGAGTAATCCCATAAGTTTTCTGCATTTATATGGTATATGTATACAACAACTTCCATAAGAATTCAATATTAAAAAACTAATAAAAATATCATGGAAAGAGGATACACAAATGAATTCCTATCAAATAAACTAAGACTACAAATGGGGGTTTAAATTCAGAATTAGGAGTACAAAAAACATTTGCAAAAAACGATCTTAACTGGACAAATGCTACATTATATACTTTTAAGTTTTCTTGTGACTCAAGAAATCTGGAAGCCAGATTTCTTTTCTCTTCAATTTCAGGTAAGAAACCTAAGGTTTCAACTGGGCTTGGTGGCACATGCCTGTAATCCTGGCCTTCAAGAGACTAAGGTAGGGGATGGGAGATGGCTCAGTGGAATAAGTGCTTCTCTGGCAAGCACAAGAGCCTGAGTTCAATCCCCGGTTCCGCAAAAAGACTAAGGTCATAAATTTGAGGATTGTGATGAGTTTGAGGCCAATCTGAACTACATAGAGAGACCCTGCTTCAAAGAGTCAAAAGGCCAGCTGGGTGGAATGGCAATACCTGTAATCCCAGCACTTGGGAGGCTGACACAGGAGCCTTGCTGTGAATTTAAGGCCAGCTTAAACTATATAGTGAGACCCTGGCTCAAAAAAAAAGGGATGGCCAAAAAAAAAAGGGATGGCCAGATAGCTCAGTGGACTAAAGTGTCTGCTTAGGCAGAGCACATTGGCCAGAGTTCAATTCCCTGTGTACCATGCTGGCCCCACTCCCAGGGTGTGCAGAGATGTGACTGAGATTGAGAGTGGTGGTGCACACCTGTAATCCCAGTGCTTGAGAGGCTGAAAACAGGAGAATTACTTCAAGTCCAATCTGTGTAGTGAAACCCTATAGACACTGTACTAAATACATTAAAAAAAAGGAACTAAAGTTTCGAAGGCTTGTCTACCTTATCTAAGACACTAACTGGTTACTGATAAAACTTAAGATTTGAAGCCAAGTGTCTTGACTTAGTTTATTAGTTATTCAAAATCACATTTAATCATTGTTTTAAGTTTGTATAATTTCAATAAAAGGTAAATATTCACATGAAAAACATGGGGAAATTTTAAAAGTACTTTTCAAATATCCAGGGAGACTGACAGACTAACACTGATGGCATTTCTAAAAAGATGGGGGAAGATGGCTAATGTAGAAACAAGCACAAAATAAAAGATACACACAAAGCTGTATCTTACCTTCTGAAAGTTTTCGTTTCCCTAGTCTCTCAGTAAGACTCAGTCTAACCAAGGGTTCTTCTCCTAAAAGGGGAAAAACAGAATTTGTCTAGTATGACCAAAGTTTTCCATATTCAGTAGCTACTAATAGGTACAAAGTATGTTCTACAACTAGCTTGAGTCCACCCAGGTAGTGTCTTGAAAATCAGGTCTCAATCTTAAGGAAGATTATCACATTTAAAACAAAACCTCAATAAGTTAAACAAATGCAGCCAAAACAAAAGCAATAGCACAGTATTAAACATTAACAACAGCCAAGCATAAGACAGATTATGTTCTTAACAACTAGTTATAAAGTCCAAGCTGTAATTTCCTACATGTACTCTGCTAAGCTTTATGACTCCATCACCCCAGCAAGACAGGGCTCTTGATGATTCTTGGTTAAATGGCATAAACATTTAAATATATCTGTACACTACAAATTATTTATGTTCTATTTTGTACTAGATTTAAAACTAGAATTTCATTTTTTCTTTAACTCAAAGGGTTTATTGCTTTACTGACACTGAGAAGTCAGCAAGTTTGCTGAATGTAAACAGGTGAATAGCAAATGTGAATATTTATATATAACAACAAAGGTTGCTTTAACAAGATTATCAGTATTTTACTAGGGCCAACTATAACTTATCTCTTACTCACATTTCTGAGAATTAAGCCCAGGTCTTTTGTATCACCTACACCTTTTTTAAAACTCTTAAGATAGGATCTCACTAATTTGTTCAAGTTGGGCTTGAACTTGTAATCCTCCTGCGTTAGCCTCAGAGGATGCTGAGAGTACTAGTGTATGGTATCTGGCCTCTTTTCATCATTATATTCAATTAACACACTACTAGTCTTCCTGCAATGTCATCAAAAGTTTAAAAAAAAAAAAAAAAAAATCACCCAAGAATTTTGCACTTTCAGTTTTATAAAAGTAGAAGCCCAGTAATTCTGGGATCTACCATGCCTTACCTTGTTTGTTTGACAGAGTCACTGTCCTCACCACAGTTCGAACATTCTCTTTTTCAGGACCTGGAATGGGCTGAGGTTGGAGCACCAGACTGGAAACACTTGAAGAACCTTCTGAATAAGACAAGTCAAAACCAACAATTTATAAAAAAAATACAGCTACCACAAGGAATTTTGACTCTATAACCAATTAAGTCAAATACAGACTGCTCTGTCACTAAAACCAGTCAACTTTTCTGTACACACGTGCCTATAAGGAAATGGTGTAATCACTGGGGGGACCCTTGGGCACAATGTGAAACAAAATAGAGAACTGAGCAGGCATGCTGCAATCCCAGGCCCAAGATTCTGGGAAACTGAGAAAGGAATATCTTAAGTTTGATCCTTGCCTGGGCAATTCAGTGATACTTTGCCTCAAAAATTAGGGGTTAGGAATGTAACTCAGTGCAAAGGCCTGAGTTCTAATTCTAGTACTGGGGGAAAAAAAAAAAAAGGTTAACATCATTCTAGACTTAACTTCAGAAGTGTACTGACTATTAAGTGTGTTAATCCAAAGTTCTGTCTAAATTTAATCATGTATAAAATCTTAACTCCAAGGTTTCAACACAGGAAGCTTTAAGAGGAATTCTCACAATCAATTATTTGTTTCTCTCCATATACATTTCATGCTTTATAATTTTTAGAGACATATGCTAGCCAAAGGTTGAGGCAAGCTCTAGAAGAAAATCCTAGAACTTTTTTTTCTTGTTGAGACAGGATCTCACAATGTAGCTCGAGGATGGCCTTGAACCTGTGGAGCCTCCTGCCTCAGCCTCCTGAGTGCTGGAAAACTAGTGTTTCCAGTCTGCTACTCCAACCTCAGCCCATTCCAGGCATGTGCCACCACACCAGACTAATCCTAGTAGCTTTGAGGAACTATTTGTCTACCACAAGTGAAATCTTTGCTCTCCTAATGTCATTCTTAGTATTTTTTTGTATTTTTTAGGACACAGTTCCTTTTGTTAAGTGCATAGTTATGAATAGCTAAGGACTGAAACATGGTCACAGCTAAGTCTGTGTTTTACTTCAACTAAGAGAAAACAAAATCTATTTGCTCATAATGGC
Organism: Ctenomys sociabilis; assembly: GCA_004027165.1. Lineage (NCBI taxonomy): Eukaryota > Metazoa > Chordata > Mammalia > Rodentia > Ctenomyidae > Ctenomys > Ctenomys sociabilis. The sequence continues at coordinate 13,293 of PVKA01027768.1, read as the reverse complement.
TGTTGCTTCTGCAAATGGCCTTTTTCTTCTCTTGCCTACAATCAACCCTGCCAACACCTGCGACGACTTACCACCTTGCTTCTTGGATTTTTCCTTCATTTTCTTTGATTTAATTTCCTCCAGAGTTTTTATTCCAAAATTTAAACTTTCACCTGAGAAACCCAAATAGAAATCATATGAGAAACTAGCCCCTTTTTTACCTTTGCTTTTTATCTTTTCATAGCAAGCATTCAAGAATTTTCTAAATGATTAAGAAAATGGATATGTAGGATATGTGTGTAACACGAAAGGAAGAGGGACAGTGGCTCTGAACTAAACTTCAATGGTAGTTAAAATAATATGAAATACTGGTGTTTTAAGATTTACCGGTAATATAGCATCATCTTACCTTGCTTTAAACTGACTCCAGGTTTCCGCACAGGAGCCACTCGTAATGCACTGTGCACTTCAGGAGTTGGTTGTAGAGTGGGCGTTTTTGTTTCATCACCCTCCTCAGAAAACTGGTCTGTGTATCAACATTTAAAACAAATTTATAATTAAAACTGGGCCTCCAGCTTTACTACTCTGTTCAACTAACTACATGAACCTGTTTACTCGAATTTTAGAAAGAGCCACCTAGATTGCAGTCCCAGCCACTTGGGAGCTAAGGCTTCATGATCACAAGTGGAGGGCAGCCTGGGTATTTTAGCAAGATTTTGCCTCAAAAAGACCTGGAAGTATACCCAGATCCTGTTTCAAATTAGAAAGAGCAGGGCACAGAATCCAATTTGCATGTGAGAGGCCCTAGATTCCATCCTCAGAACAGCAAAGAAAATAAAAAAGAGCACCAAGGGACCATGGGGGCCACAGCCCAACCCACCGTCATCATCCTCGTCGTCATCTGCTGCATTGATCACCACAGGTGGGTGTGTGGGGCTGGGCACGCTCTCCGAGCTCTCCACCTTCATGACGCCCCGCAGCTGAGGGGACGGGTTCGACTGCACAGACAGCTTGTTCTGCTGAGCTGTGAGTGGGCCGGCCTTCACTTCTTCCTCTTGTGACTCAAGTACAGTGGGCAACACAGCTGAACACACAAGAGCAGCCGCAAATGAACAAAAGATGTATAATCCCAATTCAACAAACATCTCTGGCTCCTTACTTAACTGTAAATACATTGGTACATTTTTCACTGTATGCATTTATATCTTTTTACTTAATTTTTTTCTAAACTCTTACCAAATTCAAAATGTGCTTTTAGTCAGTAAGTTCACTGTATGGAAACACAGAAGCACTCAAAATAGAATAAACAGAGGGCTAGATGCATACATTAGTTGTTTCCAAGTTCTACATATTTAATTTTAAAATTGACATTCTAGCTTTTTTGACCAGCAAAGACTTAGCTTTTAAAACACAGAAGAAGTCTTGTGTGGTCTGCACCTGTAATCTCAGCTTCTGGGGAGGCTCAGCAGGGTCACACAAGCTTAAGGCCAGTCAGAACAATTCAGTGAGACCTTGTTTCAAAATTAAAACAAAACAAAACAAAGACCACAAAAAATGGTGGGGTAGGTAAGGTGTGGTGGCACATGGCTGTAACCCCAGTACTTCAGAGGCTGAGGCAGAAAGATTGCTTTGAGTTCAGGGCTGGCTTGGGCTACACAGAGAGTTCAAAACTACACAGTGAGACCTTGTCTCAAAAAGCCCCAAAAAATGCATTGAGGAGGCTGAGGCATGAGGATTGCTGCAAGTTTGAGGATGACCAGATCTGCACAGTGAAATCCTGTCTCAAAGACAAAAATAAATACAGAGCTGGATAATCAGCCCTTTGTTTAATCATGAAAGAGGTGCAGCTGTTTCGTGATACAGCATTGAACTACCACACATAATGCCTTGAGTCCAATTCCCAGTCAGGACAGGTGTAGAAGAAAATACTCACTTGAACAAACCAGAAAGAGTGAACCTACTTTCTGCTCTTAAATGTGAAAAGACGTAGCTATCACATCTTAATCACATAGCAGGATAGCTTGTTATGCTGAGTACTATAACCTCAGCCTGAGGTATGGATTTTTTTTTTTTTTTTTGTCTTTTTGAGACAGGGTTTTTTGATGTGGTTCAGGCTGGCCTTGAAATCCCAGCAATCCTCCTATCTCAGCCTCCTGCGTGCTGAGGTTACAAATGTGCAATCACACCTGGCCCCAGATATGGCTTTATTTATTTTAAATGTATTTGATACAGGGTCTCTCTACATTGCTCAGAGTCACAATGATCCTCCTGTTGGGGGTGGTGCTAGGGATCAAACCCCAGTCCCTGTGCTTGCCTAAAAAGGTGCTTAGTCTGCTGAGCTATCTTGCTGGCCCAAGGTAGGGTTTTTTAATGGCCAGTAATGCCACTAAAAATTACATTAAAGGAGTTTGGGAATAAATACCAGCTTTCTATAGGTTATATTATTTTAGATGACATCCAGGCAGACATCTCAACTATACATTCTTCACTAGTAGCAGAAAACTAGCCATAAGCTGGGCCTGGTGGTGCAGGCCTATAATCCCAGCACTCAGGAGGCTGAGGCAGGAGGATTGTTGTGAATTCGAGACCAGCCTGAGCTACAAAATAAGCTTAAGGCCAGCCTGAACTGCATAGTTGAGACCTGTCTCAAAACAAAGAAAGAAAACTAGCCATAAGTTTTACAAGGCCACAGTCCAGTAAATCTTTATCTTACAAAATAGGCAGAGGAGAGGCCAGAGATATAACTCAGCAGCTTAAGTGCCTGCCTGGCAAGTGCAAGGTTCTGAGCTTGATCACTGGTACACCAAAAAAAAAAAAACCAGCAGAGGACCAGATCGGCCAAACAAAGGTTTACAGCCACAATGGCGAACCTTTCAAAGTTTTTAATGATACAAACAGCCTACTGCAGCATGCATGCCATAAGCTCATCACCACTGGTCCAGAGAATCAAATTTCAGTTGAAAACCTTATTGGTTTGATAAGAAAATGAGAAATGAAACTAGCTAGTGCAATCTAATTTGGCATGCCAAGAGAAATTTGGTTCTGTACTGGATAGAAATCATTTAAGGCTTAATAAGGTTCAGCTTATCCACCTATAAAAAGGAAGTAATACTACTCAGTGGACTGAAAAGAGGCAACATATATGAAGTGTTTTGTACAGTGCACATAAAAGGTCCCTACTTAACAGTGCTAACTATCCTTCCAAAATTAAGAATGGGGCCTGGTTCAGCAGCATAAGCACCTGCCTGGCAAGCACAAGGTCCTGAGTTGAATTCCTGGCACAAAAAAAAAAGAACGGATCTTACTTTTACTTGGAGGTAGGAACAGGCCATCAACATAGCGTCCTCGGTTGTGATGGAAAGCACAATTTAGTTTTTGACATCCCATTGGCTGATTTTCCCAGTAACATGGAATTTCACTGCGTTTTTTCTGTAGAAGGGAAAAAAACCATGATTCTCAATGTATGAGTCTCCAAAAATGCAGGAAGGATAATTTGTTTCTTATAAAGTTAGAAGACATAATGTATATAAAGCATGTAGTACATGGAATGGACTCAATGAACTATAGCTATTCTTTGAAACTGTGAGTTCATCATTGTTAAAATTTTTTTCCCATTCTTAACTTTTTTTGTGGGGTGGAGACAGGGTTTCAGCATGTAATCCAGGCTTGTCCCAAACTCATAGCAATCCTCCTGCTGCAGCCTCCAGAGTACTAGACTTACAGGCATGAATTACCAAACCCAGCTGCCTGGAAGCAATTTTCAAATACCAAGGGTTTCCTATAACAGTATCTTCTACCTACAGGCCATATGATATTTACCTTATCTATTTGATACACTGATAAATTTTATGGGTTTATCCCCTTCCCTCCTTATGGAGACATGGTTTCTTATTCAGACCATCTGGCCTTAAACTTTTAATCCCCCTGCTTCAAACTCTAAGGGGGCCATGATTACAAATAAACATCAAGTTGAGCATGGTAGTGCATGCCTACAGTGGAGCCAGGAGGATCACCAGGAGTTGGAGGCAAGCCTGGGCTACCTAGTGAATTCAAGCATAATCCGAACTAAATGATGACACCCTGTCTCAGAAAACAAAAAAATACAAAATATATTTTTCTTATTTTTTAAAAAGAATGCAAACTGGTTTAAAAAAAAAAAAAAGAAAGAAAAAAGTATTAAGAGACAATACAGAATTTCACTAAGCAAAATAAAAATTGGACAATGGCTGTTGTATTACGTAGTATTATCTTCAAAGTAGTTGTTTAGATTACCAGATATGAACATGCAAAATTGGAGGAGAAAAAGAAAAAAAATCTAAGGATTAACTACTCCTTTCGATAGACCAGCAAAAATCAGCAATTATTCAAGCTATTCTGTTTATATACATAAGTATCTTTTCCTCTTCTGTCCTTTTCCTCATCCCAGTTTTTCCTTCTCATTAAATACCTTCTTGCCCTTTCGCAGTATCTACTGTACCTTTCAGATTTTATTTACCCTCAAGTTCTTATATTAGTGAGACAATATGATGTCTGCACATGTGGGTCTAATTTATTTTATCTAAAAAGCCTCATTTATCTTTTTTTTTTGTGGAACCGGGGATTGAACTCAGGCCTTCGTGTTTGCCAGGGAAGCACTCATTCTACTGAGCTATCTTTCCGGTCCCTTTTTGCTATTGTTGTTGTTTTTTTGGTTTTTTTTTAGTTTATCTTTTTTTATAGCTGAGTAATGGGCTAGGGATGTGGCTCAGTGGTAGAGCTCTTGCCTTGCATGCACAAGGCCCTGGGTTTGATCCCCAGCACCACCACCACCAAAAAAAAAACCCCACAAGAATATAGTTGAGTAATACTCTATTGTGTAAAAATGCCACATCTTTTTTTATCCATTCCTCAGCTGACAGGCATTTGGGTTGTTTCCAAGATTAAGCTATGACAAATTGTGCTACTATAAACATAGGCCCACATAAATCACTTACTGTTTTTAGTTCATTTGGAAAAACAGCAAGGAGGGAATAGCTGGGGCAAATGGGACTTCTAATCTTAGATTTTTGAGGAATCTCCACACTAACTTCTATAATGGTTGTATCAGTCTGAACTCCCACCAACAGTGGAGAAGAGTTCCTTTTTACCAACTTCCTTGTCAGCATTTGTTACAGGTTGACTTCTTGATGATAGCCATTCTTTCTGGCATAAGATGGGATCTCGGTGTCATTTTAATTTGCATCCTTTGAATGACCAACAATGTTGAATATTATTTCATATATCTAATCTATTTAACACTTGCACTTCTGTATTTGTGAAGTGTATATTCATCTCAAATACCCATTTTTTGATAGGGTCTTGAATTGAGGGGGGGTCCTGATTTTTAAAACTTCATGTGCAAACAATAAAAACTCATTGCTACCATGTCACTATGCCCAACTTGATTTTGTTTCTAATTAAAAAGTTATGTATGAGGCCCAGGGATATAGCTCAGCTGCATAGTGTCTGCCTGGCAAGCACAAGGTCTGCATTCAATTCCTCATACCCCCCCCTTTAGTACCTAGGTAGCTGGCGGTCAACTTCTTACACCCAGCTGAATTAAATTAGCATGGTACTGGGTATAGGAGGCCCACCTGAGGATTGTTGCCAGCAGCATAAAGTAGAACAGGAGAAGCTGTTGGTGCTGCTGGAAGCTGCTAGTTCTCAGGCTGTGCTGCTGGAGGACCTTGTCATGCTGGCTTTCCCAATGAACTTTGGAGGAGCTTCCATCCTCATCTTGAGCATCACTTCCTAGCTCCAGGGGTAAGATGGTGCACTGCTCAGCCTCATGGAGAAGGCTGTCACATTGGCTTTCCCGATGGAAACTCAGCTTTCCTAATCACTGGAGGAACTCGGGACCTCACTGTTGTGAGGATGACTGTGGTTCTTTTGGGGGAGCTCTAGTGCTTACCTTGAGCATTGCTTTCTAGCTCCAGTTCAAATTCCTCAGCCTGCTAGCATAGATATTTCATCCCATTGGCATAAAGTTTCTAGCTTCCACCACTGATCTTTGGGCCTTTACAGCACAGATCCACGAAGGAGCCCTGCATGAGACTTTGTTTTGGGCTTTAGGCCTCCAGATGAACTTGTGTGAAGCATTGTTATGAGTTCTAGGCTTTAATCTGGTTGAACTTTTGTGACCTTCTGTTCACATTTGAACTGACTAATCAATATTTGACTTCGGTGTTTGCTCTATGTCATCTTATTATATACTGCTGATTTCTTAACATGAAATTTCATGACCAACAGCATTTAACTCATGCCTACACAAAACCTACCTAACATTCATACTTTCTCTGTAAAGCACAGATTTATTTACAAACAATATTTACTGCACTTCAGTTTATGTTCTGGGATCATTTTAAACAGTAGAATGACCAAGAAAAATGCAAAATTAGAAAAAAAATCATGGTACCAAATAGCCTATGAAAAGAATACCTAATTACAGTATGAGAGCCAAATCAAACTGTCATCACCTCAACTGGAAATAAACCTATCTGGTGACTCAATTTTTTTTGTGCTTTGATTACGTCCTTCAAATAACGAAGTATTCAAGGACTGACTTGGAAATTACAAATTAAGTGCAACATTAGCAAGCAGGCAAAATAGCAAATAGAAAACCTATACCATACGTAACAAAAATAAGCTACAGAAAGGGTAAAGGTCCTTTCTCTTTCCTACAGTCACTACTAAAGTTCTCCTTTATACATCCAGATTTAAAAACTACACATGCAAACAAACAAAAACCTAAGCTCTTTTCTCTCCTAGTTTACATACTTTGTTCCACACTTACTTACATCTTTTACTTGACTCTATATCCTAATGTTTCCATTTCAATAAATTAGCTTCCCCTTTAAAAGTTTCATTGTTACATGGGCGCGATGGTGCATAGCTGAAATCCCAGCTCCTCAGGAGCCTGAAGTAGGAGGACTGTAAGTCCCAGGTCAGCCTGGCTAACTTAGCAAGATCCAAAATGGCTACAAAGGGGATATTTCAGTGGTAGAGCACTATATTAGCAGGGTATAGGGCCTAGGTTCAATCCCCAGTACTGAAAAATGACACTGAAGTGTAATTTTTCTACCCAGCAATACATTTAATTGTGGTACTGAAAACTTACATCAATCTCCATGTGCCGAAACCTGCACACCTGTCGAAAACAGCGTCCTTCTTGCCATAATGTGCAAACAGTTTCATTTCCTAGTGCAGCTTCACAGTGACGGAATGGGCAACTATCACCCTGTTAGAAAAGAAATGTGGCACTTAAGTACAGCCCACATAAACTGTCCACAACAAAAATTTACTGGAATCTAAACAAACACAAATTAAGAAAAGATAATAAAAATAATCTGAGGGTGATAAACATAATTTCCTACAACCTATTTCTTCACAGATCATTATCTAATCTGTAAATATGAACTACCTTGGCCAGCCTGATAGCTCAGCAGACTAAAGTGCCTGCTTAGGCAGAGCTCAGCAGCTAAGGTTTGATCACAGGTATGCCATGCTGGACCTGCCTGCAGGGTATACTGAGACAGCAATGAGACTGGGTGTGGTGGCATGCACCTGTAATCCCAGCACTTGGGAGGCTAAGAACAGAAGAACCACTACAAGTCCAATCTATGTAGTGAGACCCCGTAGACCCTGGCCTAAATACAGGAAAAAAAAAAAAAAAAAAAAAAAAAAAAAAAAAAAAAATATATATATATATATATATATATATATGAATGAATGACTTATGTTGAGATGGGGTTGAAAAAAAAAGTTAGATACTCCCTAAAAAACAATACTATATCAAAATTGTTTCACATATCCTGTCCTGTATAACCCTAGGCTTTGACAGAAACAAAAAAGGTAACATAAGGATTTAATAATTACATGTGTTAATATTTAATTATGGTTCTTTGTATATTTTACCTGAAAACACTATTGTGAAAACTGCTTACAATCTTATTTTTAATTTTTAAAAATAAAAATAGCTTTAAAAAAAAATCATTAGAGGGGCCGGGGAGATAGCTCAGTTGAATAAACACTTGACTGGCAAGCGCAAGAGCCTGAATTCAATCCCTGGCTCCACAAAAAAAAAAAATTAGAAATGATACTATTTTACTCAACAAAACAGCAATTTAATACTAGTTGTTGGTTCTCCCACCACCCCCACCGTGGGTTCCAGCAGCTCTGGTAGCAGCAGGAACAGCAGCAGCCACGCAGCATAGCTCCACAAGGCTCCTGTGTGCCTCAACTACAGCTTCCACACATGTCCCCCGCCACCAAGATGCCCAAGAGAAGGTCAGTTCAGCTGAAGTGGGGGCAGAGGAGCCCAAGAAAAGATAGGAGAGGTTGTTCCAGCTAAACCTGTTCCAGCTAAAGTGGAAATGAAGCCAAAAAAGGCAGCGGGAAAGGATAAATCTTTGGACAAAAAAGTGCAAGCAAAAAGGAAAAGGGGAGCCAAGGGAAAACAGGCTGAAATGGCTAATCAAAAAACCAAGATTTACCTGCAAAAAATGGAGAAACTAAAAATGAGGAGAGTACAGCTTCTAAGAAAGCAGAAGAGAAAGAAACCAAGTCTCATTAATCACATACCATGTCTTATCAGTGCTCTATCTCCTTTCTTGTTCAATTCAGAGGAATATTTTTATCAACTATTTTGTAAATGCAAGTGTTTTAGTAGCTCTAGAAACATTTTTTAAAAGAAGGGAATCCTACATCACCGCATTTTTTAAGTGTAAATGATTTTTTTTAGAGGTGAAATCATTCTCTGGTTATTTTCTGGTACAACCCAAAATAGTGGGAGACTGAACTATGGCAGGCTTTGACGGTCTTGGGTGTCAGCTTAACATTCCATAGGTGGGGGTTAGTTTTATATCCTGCAATACAAAGCATACTAAATGGTAATTTGGAATTATAGCCCTGCATTTAGTATGTCTTGGATACTTTAAATGACTTCTAATCCCGTTTTTAGTAGAACTGTTTCCTAAAGAAAGCTACATCCTAATTATTGCCCTGTCAGAACTGTGTGCATTCTGTAACATCTTTGGTAGTGGTAGTCCGGTTTGCCTCATTTTGTTAATGTGCTGTGAAAGATCAAAAATTTGAATATACAGTGTATGCTACAAAATTGTGAATTGGTGGGACTTAAGTAACACTTTGTCAGTGTTTGAAGATATTGGTACTTAATCCTCTTACAGAAAATTTGCCTCTAAAATTTGAAGCTGGAAAATCACTGTAACAGCTGAAAAACAATAAATGGCTTTTTTTGGTATGTGTTAAGAATTATGTACAAAGTGCGCCGGGCTTGGTGGCGCATGCCTGTAATCCCAGCACTCAGGAGGCTGAGGCAGGAGGATTGTTGTAAGTTCGAGACCAGCCTGAGCTACAAAGTGGGCTTAAGGCCAGCCTGAACTGCATAGTGAGACCCTGTCTCAAAAAGACAAAAAAAAAAAAGAATTATGTACAAAGTGAATCATGTACTGATCCTCAATACAACCAAAATCTCAAATACTGAAGACAAAAAAAAATAATAGTTGTTATATTCATAATGTCTTCAAATTACCTGTAAAGCTTCCAATTTTAAACACAGCACTAATATGATAAATAAAATTGCTATAATATACAAATTTACACAATCCTGGGCTGGGGAGATAGCTCAGTGGCATAAGCGCCTGCCTAACAAGCACAAGGTCCCAAGTTTGTGTTGTGCTAGCCCTATCCTCAAGGTGCTCATAGGCTGAGATTGGGCATGGTGACCCACACCTGTAATCCCAGCTCTTGGAAGGATGTAAACAGGTGCATCACTACAAGTCCAATCTAGTAGTGAGACCCTGAACACTCTGTAGACCCTTCCCTTACAAAAAAAAAAATTAAAAACAACAAAAAAAGGTCCCAAGTTCGATCTCCAGTACTGCAAAAAAAAAAAAAAATTTACATTATCCTAACAACAAAATATAGCGAGTATACCTAAACGGAGCTACACAGAATCAAACAGAAAAACAAAGAATGTTGACAAAGATAAAGCAGAAAAACTATAAAAATAGAGCTTTGCAGCTGACTAAGCACCTGCTTAGGCAAGGGGGCACTGAGGTGGGGGAGGGGAGTTCCTAGCACCACATTCCTCCCTCCAGCCCTGCCCCCAGGCATGCTGAGCCACAACGGAGAGGGAGACAAGGCATAGTGTCACACACCTATAATCCCAGTGCCAGAGAGGCTGAAACACAAGGATCACTATAAATCCTGGAGTCCAAGCTGTGTAGTGAAACCTTTTATCAAATACATTTTTAAAAAAGGCTTTGTACCTTTAGCAATGTAAATTTGGGAAAAGAGGTGATATTAACCTTATAGTGTTGAGAAGTACAATATAATCCTGGCACTCATTTAATAAAAGGTTCATGAAATCATAATCAGCCAGCTCTAAGTTAAAGTACTTCCAGCTCAGTGGAATAAGTGCTTCCCTGGCAAGCACAAGGGCCCGAGTTCAAGATCCAGTTCCGCAAAAAAAAAAAAAAAAAAAAGCACTTTCAATTTCAAAGTACTATGAGTGTTAAACAGATGAGAGAACGTTAACTGATGATTATATGCCATAGCCATGTTAAATTCTGTAGTTTGATACAAGAACCTTTTGAGGGGCCAAGGAGATGGCTCTGTGGAATAAGTGCGCTTCCTGGCAAGCACAAGGGCCTGAGTTTAATACCCAGTTCTGCCAAAAAAAAAATTAACAAAAAAGAACCTTTTGAGTTGCCAAGTTGTACAGACTGGACTCCAACTTGCAAGCTTGTGGTGAGCATATCACAAAAGACTTTTTGTAGAACATGGGAAAATTATGAAGACAGGCTAGGTATGGTGATGCACACTTGTAATCCCAGCACACAGAAGGCAGAGGCAGGAGGATTGTGTGAGGTCTTTTTGAGGCAGTGTTTCTCTTGCAGTTCAGATGTGGTGATTCTCCTGGTTCAGCTTCCCCAGTGCTGGGAGTATAGGCATCATCACATCCAGCACTGGTGGGCCAGGGAGATGGCTCAGTGGAGTAAGTGCTTCCCCTGACAAGCGCAAGGGCCTGAGTTCAAACCCCGGTACCACCACAGAAAAAAAAAAAAACACATCCAGTACTGATGAAGTTCAAGGCCAACTTGGGCTACACAGTGAGTTCAGGACAACCCTGAATTACATAGCAAAAAAACAAAACAAAAAAATGAACAATGAATTCTAAACTTAGTACTTCACCAAAAAACCTGACAGCAGACAATGAACAGTTAAAACAAATATAAAAACAATTACATAAGAAAAACCATAGGTTTTATTAAAGAAACTACAGAAAGAGCTGATGTAGGAACTATAGATTCTTACTTTGGTACATGTAGAATAGAAAAAAAAATAGCAGTCTTCTCCTTGATTAGACATGCTGAGTGAATTCTCAGATTAGAGGTGGCTTTCTGAAATAAGCCACTGCTTCTCAGGCGAGGACCACTTCCAAGTCCTCTTGAAATGGGCTTAATCTTCCAATCTTCCAAATGACAACTCAAGCACAGAAATCGTCTTTAAAATGCAATCCTAAAATGAGGAGACAATATATTACAATATTTCAGTTAAATTCCTCCAACTGCCAATCAAGCTAGTAAGATCACAGTATCAAAATGCGTATTTAACTTCTTTAACATACACTCCCCATACACACCCTCATAAACACACTGACTGTTTATAATGTAAATTTGTTAGGGATAGTCATGGCCTTTTCTTTTTGTATTCTCTCTGGTGTTTGATAAATTGTTTCAGCACAAAATTTGTGTATGTATATGTATTTGGTACAGGTCTCACTACACAGTGGGGGCTCATAGTAATCCTCCTGTCTTCAGCCTCCCCAATGCTGGGATTACAGGTGCACAACACCACGCCCATTCTCAGTTGCTGGCTCAGCACACCTGGGGGGCAGGGATGGTGCAAGCATGTGGTGTCAGAGATGGAACCCCGGTTCCTATATTTGCCTAAACAGGCACTTAGTCTGCTGAGCTATTTCACCAACCCTCAGCATAAAATTTGTTTATTTTTCCCTCAGCGTAACATTTAAATAAGTACTGTTAAAACACATGAATCTACATTTTAGATGAAATCTGGATTATTTTACACAAAACACTTACTAAATCTACATTTCTGACAAATTAGGTCTTTATACCTGGATGAAAAAGTTTAAGTATCTTCATAAATATCTATGTTTTTTCTGCTTAGGATGTAATTATGACTAGCTAGGAAAAACCTTATTTGGCTAGAGTAATTTGTGAAACTGAAAACATCTGTGGCACTATCTTATATACTGAAGGTAGCTAAAAAAAATTGCACAATTATAAACAAGAAGCAAAAGAAAAGCTTCAGGGCAATTCCCACACAACAGTGATTGAACAAAACAACAGTATATCTCCTTGCTCCTCCTAAAACCCAATCATTATACTAGAATATCCAAAAATAAAGCCTCTATAAAAAAAAAAAAAAAACACTTAAGAGCATGTAAAAGACTATGGAAGCACTTTTTACAAACTCACACACCAGTAGACCAGGTTTCATGAATACTGACCTACTACTTGACATCAAACTAAATTCAAGTGCATCTAACTCCCACTGCTAAATCCTTATCAAGAAGAATATACCACACTGAAAACCTGCCCTCAAGTTATATGCCCTTTGATCCAGTGAGTCCAGTTTCTACAATGTCCTGAAGAAAAAATAGGGGCTGAGCCGGGCATGATGGCACAGGCCTGTAATCCCAGCACTCAGGAGGCTGAGGTAAGAGGACTGTTGTGAGTTCGAGACTAGCCTGAGCTACAAAGTGAGCTTAAGGCCAGCCTGAACTACATAGTGAGACCCTGTCTCAAAAAGACAAAAAAAAAAAAAAAATTCAACAAATACTCAAGGTAATAATGCACAAGAACACTCATCGGGCTGGCAAGATAGCTCAGCGGTCTAGAGCGCCTCTCAGGGACCGCGGTTCGAGCCCCAGCACCATATGCCATGCCAGCCCCTCCCCGCAGGGCCGGCTAAGCTCACCCCCAACCACCGCGAAAAAAGAGTCCGTGATGTATAGCGAGACACTGTAATAAATAAAGGAATTTAAAAATAAAAAATAAATCACTGTTTAAAAAAAAAAAAAAAAAAAAACACTCATCACTATCTTACTTCTAATGAGGAAATAACAAGCAGAAACTTCAATTTCCAAAATATTGGAAGCTTATTTTTTGAAAAAATTGTGATACATCTATATAGTATGACAATACTTAGCTATATAAAGTTTGGTACCCAAAAGTGAATGCTGTTGTA
>PVKA01027767.1:0-30150 GCA_004027165.1 Ctenomys sociabilis | reverse complement strand
TTAAAATTCTTCAATTTTGTAAATGTATGGGAATGGAAGTGCTCAGTCTTATGATTGCAGCTTCTATTCTATCCACTCTATCATACATATTTATATACATACCATACTTTGCATACAATATACTTTTTAAAATACACATTCCTCTTTAATATCCATGCATATATTTTGTTTAGATGTCTTTTTATAACAGTTGGCATGTTCTATGTGCAGCAATATTTCTAAAATTTTAAATACTCTCAAAATTCATTAAATATTTTATTTTTTCTTAAAAATTAGATGGAAAAAATACTATATTTTAATATTATTTTAATCTCTTTGTTATATTCCTACAAAGATGTCATTTTTTTGCATGGAAACTTAACTCATATTCTTTTTTTTAGGACTGAGAAATAGATTTATTTCAATAGATATAGATAGTAAATTGATGCTTTGATCTAATTGTATAGAGCTTTTCTTTTATTGAAGAACAAGTAGCAATGAGACATTTCTAAATCAAATTAGTAGGACAGATTCAACAATCGATATGCTGCACACTGTTTTCGTAGTGGTTTTTTGCTGTACAAAGTGCACAAAATAGTCTATGTACTACTATTAGAGTAGATGCCTCTGATGAACAAATTAAGAAAACGTAGTTGTATACCTATCTTTTTTTTAAAGCTGAATTATAGTAAAGTTTCAATAATCAATACTTTTCACATTATTTTCCAAGTGGTTATCCATAGTACAAGAAGCACACAGGATATCTTATCCAAACGCTACCAGCGCATATACTTCCTCCCATAGAACTATGCCTTATACAAACACAGAATGGTTCCTCCCCTGTATCCCCTTTTTTTGCTCAGTCCTGTCAAAGATGGGTGTTCTATTATCATTCAACCACTACAGATGCTTGCATTCAACAAACACTCCAACACAGTCCAGCAGTCCACAATAGTAGTGGGTTATCTGAAGATGTTGACTAGAGCCATCCACAGCCCAGCCCATTACCATGGCCTCACTTTATAAAGCTCATTCCTATACCTTTCTGCTGGATGGCCAAGACAGAGCTAAACCAAGACCTATGCAACAAAAAAATGCAACTCCTGTATCTGATGAGGTCAGTTAAGTCCCCTCAGGGTCCATCTTATAACCCCATACCTCACTCTGTAGATGCTTTGGCAGTGTCAGCCATGTGGATAAGTCACAGCCATCCCCCCAACCAGTATACTTCCTGCAAAAGCCCTAGAGAAAGTCCTCTATCCACGGCACCCTCCCTAGGCACACTATGGATCAAAGATCACTTTCCTCTGTGGCTCCACAATCTCCTTGATGAGAAAATTTGGGGCTCAACTGAGTTCCATGATGTTACAATACAGGTTCTCCTATGTCCCGAGTCTTCACTCACACTGAAAGACTAGGGCCAAAATGTTAGCTGACTTTTCCCTCTAATTTTTGATCTGCCAATTTAGTTTTTTTAATCACCCAGGAGACAAGCTCATTATTACCCTTCAACATAGGCACTACTATTTGAATAAATTCTATTTAGTTGTAGTTTTACCTTTCTATTTGTATTCCTTCTTTTGATTTCTTATACTAAAGAGAATATACAATATTTGTACATACGTGTCTGGTTTATGAGTATATGATTAAGTGGCATCCACTTAAATATAAATGCTTCAAGATTATCATTTTTTTATAGCTGAGTAATACCCCATTGTATAGAAATACCACATCTTTTTCAACCATTGCTCAGGCCATGGGCATCTTGGTTGTTTCTAAGATTTGTCTATCACAAATTGTGCTGCTATAAACATAGGTACACATATATCACCATGATATGATGTTTTCAGTTCTTCCAGGAAAATTCCTAGTCGGGGCATATCCAGATTAAATGGGATTTCCAGTCCTAGTTTTGTATGCAGTCTCCACACAGATCTCCACAATAGTTACACCAGCCTACATTCCCACCAGCAGTGGAGAAGTGTTTCCTTTTTCCCACATCTTCTCCAACATTTGTTGTTGGTTGATTTCTTTATGATAACCATTTTTTCTGGAGTGAAAGGGTATCTCAGTGTGGTTTTAATTGGCATTTCGTGGGTGGCTAGTGATGTGCAGCTTTTTTTTCATATATTTATTTACTTCTTTAATTTTGTCCTCTGAGAGGTGTATATTCATCTCAGATGTCCATTTATGAATTGTGTTTTATAATCTGAGGGCCTTAATGTATCTTAGTTCTTTATAAATTCTAGAGAGCAGACCTTTGTCTGAGTGCTTACTAGTTAAGATTTTTTCAAAATTTGTGGGTTGTCTCTTCACTTTGTTGACAATTTCTTTTGACGTGCAAAACCTTCTTGATAAGAGGTGATCCCAGTTGCTAATTCTTTCAAGTTCTTCAGGCCCCAATAATGTTTGTTCATGAACTCTTTGCCTACCCCTATGTCTTCAAGTGTTCCACCTACTTTCTCTTCCAGCAGATTGGGTGTTTCTGTTTTAATGCTTAGATCTTTAATCCATTTTGACTTTAACTTAGTGCATGGAGATAGACCTGAGTCAAATTTTAGTTTTTGGCATGTAGAAAGCCACTTTTTTGAGCACTATTTGTTAAAGAGGCAATCTTTCTTTCAGTAAGCATGATTGGCTCCTTTGTCGATCAGTTGACTGAGTGTATTCATAGTCTTCAGTATCTTCTAATCTATTCCACTGATCCTCAGGTCTATTTTATTGCCCATACCATGCTGATTTTTATCACAATACATTTTTAGTATAATTTCAAGTCAGGAATTGTAATACTGCCTGGCTTGAATTCATTGCCCAGGATGGCTTTTACTATTCATGGTCTTTTCTGGTTCCAAATAAATTTTAAGAACAGTTTCTATAGATCTGGGAGGTATTTTGGTGGCAGTTTGACAGGGATTTCATTAACTCTGTACAGTAATTTTGGGAGTATGACCATCTTCACGATGTTGGTTCTTCCTATCCAGGAGCAGGGAATATTTTTCCATTTTCTGAAATTCTCTATGATCTCTTATCTTAGGGTACTGTAATTTTCTGTGAAAAGATTTTTGACTTTCTTAGTTGAGTGAATTCCAAGGTATTTCATTTTCCGTGGTGCTATTGTGAAAGATATTGTTTCTATAGTTTTCCTCTCATTGTGTTTGTTATCTGTGTAGAGGAGTGCTATTGACTTTTGTATATTGACTTTGTATCCTGATATGCTACTGAATTTGTGTATCAATTCTAGTAGCTTCTTGGTGCAGTTTTTTGGATCTTCCAAGTAAAGTATCATGTCATCTGCAAATAATAATGATTTAACTTCTTCTTTACCTATTCTTATTCCTTTTATTTCTTCTTGTCTAATGGCTCTAGCTAATGATTCCAAAACAATATTGAATAGGAGGGGTAATAGAGAACATCCATGTCTTGCACCAGATGTAAGAGTAAAAGATTTCAGTTTTCCCCCATTTAGAATTATAGTAGCCATAGGGTTGTCATAGATGGTTTTTATTAAATTGAAGTAGAGACCTTCTATTCCAATTTTCTGTACGACATTGAACATGAATGAGTATTGAACTTTGTCAAAAGCTTTCTCTCCATCAATTGAGATAATCATGTGTTTTTTAGATTTCAGTCTATTAATATAGTGTAATACATTTATAGATTTTCGAATATTGAACTATCCTTGCATCCGTGGGATGAATCCTACCTGGTCACTGTGTATGATGTTCTTCATGAATTCCTGTATTCTATTTGCTAGGGTTTTATTGAGGATTTTTATGTCCATGTTTATGGGGGAGATTGGTCTGCAGTTCTCTTTTTTAGCTGTGTCTTTCTTTGGTTTTGTAGTCAGTATAATACTTGCCTCCATAAATGATTTTAGGAAGACAGCTTCCTTTTCAATTTCATTGAAGAGTTTGAGGAGTGTAGGGATTAGGTCTTCTATAAATTTCTTGGAGAACTCAGCTGTGAATCCATCAGGACCTGCACTTTTCTTTGTCGGTCGACTTTTTATTACGTTTCATATCTCGTTGGCTGTTATTGGCTTATTGAGAGTTGGTCTATCTTCTTGATTCAGATTTGGTAATTTGTACCTTTTGAGGAATCTGTCTATTTCTTCTGTGTCTTCTATTCTGTGGGCATATAGATTCTTGGAGTAGGTATTGATAATCTTCTGAATTTCCACTGATCTGTGGTGATTTCACCTTTTGCATTCCTTATTGCTTGTATGTGAATTTTTTTCTTTCCTTTTCTTGATGAGGTTAGCGATAGGCATATTGTTTAGTCTTTCAAAGAAGCAGCTTTTTGATTCATTGATTCTTTGATCTGTTTTCTTTATCTCAGATGAATTAATTTCTGCTCCAATCTTTATGATATTTTCCCATCTTTGGGCTCTGGGTTTCATTTGCTCTTCCTATTCTAGATGTTGGAGGTGCAGCATTAGCACTTTTTCCCATTGTGTTTTCCTAGTGTATGAGTACATAACTATGATTTTCCCTATGAAAACTGCTTTCATTGCATCCCATAAATTCTGTTAAATTGTGCTTGAATTTTCATTGAATTGTAGATATCGTTGAATGTCTTGTTTAATTTCCTGTATGATCCATTAATTTTTGAGAAGGGTGCTGCTTAATTTCCATGTATTTAGAGGTTTTTATGGTTTCTTTTGTAGTTTGATTCCAGGTTCATTGAGCTGTGGATGGAGAGTATGTATGGGATAATTTCTGTTTTCTTGCAAATACTTAAGCATGACCTATGGACTAGTATGTGGTATATTTTAGAACATGAAATGTGTTCAGCTGGAAAAAATGTGTATTTAGCTGTGGTTGGATGGAACACTGAGTAAATGTCCACCAGGTCCATTTGTTTCAAGCTCTGGTTCAGTTCTGCTACTTCTTTGCTAATTTTTTTGTCTGGTTGACCTATGTTTTCGAGATAAGGGGGTATTAAGGTCTCTTCTTAAGATTTTTGTATTGGATATTAGATTTTTTATGTCTGTTAAAATTTGTCTTATATAGTTGGGTGATCCTGTGTTTGGTGCATAGATATTTATGAGTGTTACCTCTTGCTCTTGAATTTTTCCCCTAACCAATATATAGTAGCTTTCTGTATTTCATTTTATCCTTCTTGGTTAGAAGTTGAGACTGTCTGAGAACAAAATTTCTACTCCTGCTTTTTTCTGAGGTATGAGGGCATGTAGTATTGTTTTCCATCCTTTGACTTAAGTCTATGAATGTCTTTTTGAGTTAAGTGTGTTTCTTGTGTACAGCATATTGTTGGTTTTTGTTTTCTAATACACTGTACCAGTCTAATTTTCTTAATTGGTGTATTGAGTCCATTTACATAGTTGAAATGTGTTGACTTACGATTGTCATGTTACTTACCTGCTGTTGATTTTCCTTTTTCCTGTGTTTAATTGTTTGCCATGTTTAGTGGGTTCCTTCTGTTCTCAATTGTGGAGGTCTGGTCTTTGTGGTCCCTGTCTAGAACATTTTTCTGTAGCCTGTGTGGGGTTGGCTTTGTCATCATGAAATTCTTTAGTTGTTCTTTGTCATGGAAGTATTTCATTTATCCATCAAACCTGAAAGAGTTTTTCAGGGTATAGTATTCCGGGCAGGCATTTGTTTTCATACAGGACTTGAAGAACTCTGCTCCATGCTTTCCTTGCCTTCATGGTTTGTGTAGAAAAGTCGGCTATAATTCTGATGGGTTTTCCTTCTAATGTGATCTGCTTCTTGTCTCTTGCAGCTTTTAGTACATTATTCTTGTGTTGGATTTCTAGGATCTTGACTATTATATGTCTCAGTGTGTTTTTAGTTGTGTTGATGTTATTTGGTATTTTGTATGCTTCGGTTACCTGAATATTGGATTGTTTTCTCATATTTGGGAAGTTTTCTGTGATTACTTTGGCCACATTCTTTTTATATAATTTGTATTGATCCCTTCATTTTTATTGATGCCAACTAATCTCATGTTGTTCATCTTGGCATCATCTTTCAGGTGGTGGATTATTTTTTCTTGCATTTTGTTTTTAAAAGATCCTTTCTCACCTTTTTACTGGCTCCAGCAGCATCTTCAAGATCTGAAACTGTGTCTTCACTTTCACTCAAAATGTTTTTTAGACTTGTCATTGAGATTTTAAGTTCTTCTATATCTCTTTTACTCTGTTTCATGGGATCTTTTTCTTTCCTGTATTACTCTTTCCAGGAATCTGTTATATTTCCAATCTCCTCTACCTTTTTTTTTTTTTATCAATGTCTTCTTTAGAGCTAGCTATTAATGTTTTTACTGCAGAGTGTTTTCCAAATTGGGTTTCCTCCATATATTTCTGGAATTGATTCTCTACTTCAGGTGCTATGATTTTAAAAAATTCTTGTTTTATTTCAGGCATTAATTCTGGTCTGAGTTCCTCTATACCTTTCTACTGTCATTCCTTTGTTTCCATATCTATTAATTCATTCATTTCAGCTGAGCCAGTGTCCTCTGCACTCATTGGTGGGCTCAAGGCCTGAAATTGCATTTTGCTCCTTGTCTTTGTCATTTTGTATAGCACTGACCTCTGGTCTTTGGTATAGAGCATTGTTGTAATTATGACCTTAGCACATAATGAGTTTCAGGTGCCAGTCTATTATGATCAAGATTATACAGTTATGCTTGGCCTGGATCTAGCTGTCATGTTCAGCTCCTTTTTGCTGCAGCCCTTCTGGTACAACTGTGAGCCTGTGGTTCCCCTCTGTTGTGTCCTTGTCTCAGGGAGGACGGGGAGTTCAGAAGCTCTCCCACACCGTCACCAGGCCAGTCACACGTGGAGCAGGTGGTGGAAGAGTCACAAAACTTTGTACTCATTTAAAGGGCTTGGGGGCAGGGCTAGTTCAATTCTTCATTGCTCTAAGTAGTAATGCTTATTTCCACTGACTTTTTTAACCAGGTTTAGCGAATTTTACCACATTATGTAATCACCAGTATTTCTTGCATTTCATCCCCTGTCTTTCCATTCAAATACATTCCCAGTAAAGTACTCAGCTTTGGTTAGAACTAGCATCAGGTTTCCCAATTTACTGGTAAGAATTCTTCTGGTGATGGGGAGATATCTCAGTAGAATAAGTGCTTGTCTGGCAAGCACAGGGTCCTAATTTCAATCTCCAGTAGTGAAAAAAAGGTCTTCTTCAGTTTAAAAGCTTTAAGGTATCTCTATTTGTATCTTAGCAACTACTGAGCGTTCCTTGTATGATGATTGTGTCTTCCCTGGAGCAATATTGTGACATCAAAATCACAGTGAATCCCATCAGGCACTAGACAAGTACATGGCAGCCACAACTTTGGAGCCTTGTGCTGCTGAACTGGAATACCTTACATAATGTTATACTCTGGGACAATCCAAAGTATCCTGAAGGAGGAGTGGGCAGGTTAGAAATGGCAGTGCTGAGGGCAATCCTGGATTCAGGGTGGAGCAAATTAGTGACTACTAATACCTGCCAACAAGTGGCATCTTACTAGAGACATGTTGCACATATACCTTTTGTACTTCTAGTTTTCCTCATTGACAAAAAATGTATTTGAATCCCTAATACACTTTTCTTCTGTGATATTCTTTGATTTTTCTGATAGGCTTCTTTTTGTTTGTTTTTTTTTTAATCTTCTTCCATGTTCAAAGCACATTTTCTATCTGTGGATACATATCTGCCAATTCTAAAACATTCTGAATCACTGTTATTCTCAATATGTGTGCTACTTCATCCATTCCTGCTGGACCTCTTATCAGGTTTGTGTTGGTTTCTCTGAACTGTAACTCTATGTACTTCAATTCTCTCTGGCTGTTACTGTGCTTTTGTTATTGGTAATATTTTCTAGTTAAATGTTCAGCTGCTGCCACTTCTCACCTCTTTTCACAACAGCAGCTGTAACTTCTTGCTCCCTAACTCTTACATCCCTATCCCAGTGTCAGTTCTCTCTACACATAGAATGACTAATTCAGCTCATATCCACTTCTTTCTAAACCACTGCATTTTTATCAATAACCATGCAAAACAAATGGAATTCAAGACTTTTATTTGTGCTGAGTAATTTTGAAATTTTAATGTGGAAATGAATCACTTGATCATATTGTTATGATGAAGACCGGAGTGTGCAGATAGACTACCCCTGTCAATCCCCCTATTCAGCTCTTTCTGTCTGGGCAAAATTTGCTCCTGTATATGAATAATTTTATTATTTTTATTATTAAAAATTTCAATTAATTCTTCTTTATCTATTTTGACTTCTCACTCTTATTTGTAGATGCATTTCTTACATCTCAGAATTTCCTAAGTATTTATTTTAGAATTATTTTGAAATTGTTTTATCACCTTTAGTTATATTGTTAATTATGTGCCAAGTAACTTTCCTGTGCAAGAAAATTATTTTATTTTATTAAGAAACAAATAGCAATGAGACAGTTTCAAAACTGATGAATAGGACAGTTTCAATAATTAATACATGGTACATTGCTATCTTCTTAGTGGTTACCCATTGTAAAAGAAGCAGACAGGATATCCTGTCCAAACACTATTAGTACAAATCTATCTACTTATTGAATTAAGCTACAGTAGCTGTGTATCTATCCTATATATACAAATACAAAATGATCATTCCATTGTAAACCCTTCTTTTGCTTAGTAATGTAAGAGATAGTTATTCCATTGATATCTAAATACTATATATGCACCTATACTATAGATGAATAAATGCAGCGAAACAATCTATTACAGTCTAGTAGTCTACAATAGTAGTGGGTTATCTGCAGAAGTTATAGACTTGAGCCTTTCACACCTCAGCATATTAATATGGCTTTACTTTATATACTTCATTTTTAGACTTTTCTGCTGGATGACCAAGACCAAGATAAAGTGAGACCTATATAACAAGATAAGGTCAGTTACATACCCTCGGGATTTATCCTATAACCCCATACTGCACTTTGTAGATTCTTTGTCAGTGTCAGCCTTGTGGATGAGTCACAGTCATTGTTTGACCAATTTGCTCTCTGTGAAAGCCTGAGAGAACATTTTTTCTCCATGTGATTCTCCTTAGGCATAATCTATACCATGATCACTTTCCTCTGTGGCTCCATAATCTCCTTGATCAGAAAATTTGAGACACAACTAGGTTACATGATGTTACAGTATAGGTTCACCTGTGTCCTGAGTCTTCACTGACCTTGAAAGGGTAGGGCCAAAATTTTGGCTGACCTTGTAGCCCTTCCTTTTCTCTAATTTTTGGTCTACAAACTTAAGTTGTTAACCCTCCAGATGAGAAGCTTATTATTACCTTTCAACATATGCATTTCAGTGTCTATGTATCAGTCATCTTAGTTATAGAATGGAGCAGGTATTTTTCATCAAGTATTGGTATGTTCAACTTTAAGTTCCTATAGAACATGAAGAAAAACTAATTTAAAAATAAGGGGCCGGGGAGATGGTTTGGTGGAATAAGCACTTCCCTGGCAAGTGGAAAGGCCTGAGTTAAATCCCCAGTTCCGCAAAAAAAATGAAATAAAATAAAATAAAATAAACACATATTTTTACACAGAAATTTAGAAATCTAACCACATACAACATTATAGCAGGACAATCCTGTAATATTTTTGTGTCTTTTTTTCATTTATTACTCTTAATTTAAAAAAGAAAAAAGAAACCTTTTACTTAAGAGAGAGTATGGTAATAATTGGTATATCATGACAAGAAATAAATATTTACAAGACCAGAATGACAGACATTCCAAATGTGACCCTTCTATTTCACATTGTTATCGTCAGTGCAGTTGCTTGGTTCATAGACATCAGCATGTATAGCTAGTTAGGATGACAATCCTACCAATTAACTACTAGTTTCAAAAACTAGCTGATGTTTCTCAGGATCATTGCCTTACTCAACTTGTGCATACAAATGCATGGTTTTGCCCCTGTCATGTATCCCATCCTTTCTCCTTGCCCTCTCCTCATTATCCAATCCTGAAATTCTCACTTTCTTTTTAATTGTGTTATACCTTTCTATTTGTATTTCTTCTTTTGAATTCTTATACCATAGAGACTATATGATATTTACACATGTTTGTCTGGTTTATTTCCCTTATAAATATATCTTCAAGTGGCATCCACTTAAATATGAAGACTTTGAGTATATCATTCTTTATAACTGAGAAATATTCCGTTGTATAAAGATACCACATCTTTTTCAAACATTCCTCATGTGATGGGCATCTTGGTTGTTTCCAAGATTTGGCTATCCCAAATTGTGCTGCTATAAACATAGGTACACATATATCACTATGATGTGAGATTTTTCAGTTCCTCCAGAAAAATTCCCAGTACGGGGATAGCTGTCTGAAGGGCTCTCTTTTCTCCACACTCTCTCCAACAGTTGCTGTTTGTTGATTTCTTTATGATAGCCATTCTTTCTGGAGTGAGATGATATCTCAGTGCTGCTTTAATTTGCATTTCATGGATGGCTAGCAATGTGGAGCATTTTTTCACATCTTTATTCACTTCTTTAATTTCATCTTCTCAGAAGTGTGTTCATTTCAGATTCCCATTTCTAGATTGGGTCTATAAATTTTGAGGCTCTAATGTGTTTTAGTTCTTTATAATTTCTAGAGAACAGACCTTTGTCTGAGTGATTATTAGTTAAGATTTTTTCCAAATTTGTAGGTTGTCTTTTCACTTTTTTTCTATTTTATAAAGATCATTTATCATCTCATTGAAATATCGCAGATTGGCTTTACAATCCAGAAGCTTGTTTCTGTGGCTTGCATTAACTCTTGGATCTTACTCCTCTGGCTGCTGAAGTGTTCCCTTTTCAGAAACATAGATACCATCCAAAATTTTTCTGATATCCTTGCTTTTGACTGTTGTGACTTGTTGAATCAAAATAGCTGAATTTGAAACAAGCTCAATGTCATTTTCTTCAAAGATTAGCTCGGCAGCTCATGTTTCTGGGCTTGAGATACTGAGCAAACAACACCTGCCCTCATACATTCTCAACGAATGCATTTTTCACCCAAGAAATTCCAAATTTCAGGGTTGATGGAGAAGTGAATATACACAGACCTCATCTTTTAATGCAAGCCCAGCGTGACACCCTTTATCATGTTCTATATGTGGGTACAGATCATTCGGACAGTTGCCAACTTCTTTTTGTTTCCCCACCATTTGTCAATCTGGAACCTCGTCTTTTTCTTCACAAGGAGACTGAGTTCCACGTTGATGTGAATGAATTCCCTCCAGAGAGTTCCTCTGGGTAACTTCACAATAACTGTGTGTCCTTTTAGAGTGATGTTGACATTTTCTGGCATGTCGACAGTCTGTTGTCTAGGAATGGTCTTCATTCTTGCGGGAGACAAGGCAAAGAAAGAACGTCTTTTGTCATAACGTTCTTGTAGCCTATTTGTCTGTCTTTTCACTTTGTTGGTAATTTCTTTTCATGTGCAAAAACTTCTCAATAAGAGGTAATCCCAGTTGTTAATTCTTTTAAGTATTACCCATGCGATTTGATTTTTCTTCATGAACTATTTGGCTACTCCTAGAGTTCCTCCTAATTTCTTCCAGGAGATTGAGTGTTTCTGTTTTAATGTTTAGATCTTTAATCCATTTAGACTTTAGCTTAATGCATGGTGATAGACCTGGGTCAAGTTTTCAGCATGTAGAGAGCCACCTTTTCCAGCCTTATTTGTTAAAGAGGCGATCTTTCTTCCAGTAAGTGTGTTTGGCTCCTCTGTCGAAGATCAGGTGGCTGAGTGTGTTCATAGAGGCTTCAGCATCTTCTACTCTGTTCCATTGATCCTCAGGTCTATTTTATTGCCAATACCATAATGATTTTATCACAGTAGTTTTTTAGTATAATTTCAAGTCAAGAATTATAATATCACTTGCCTTGAATTTGTTGCCCAAGATTGTTTTGCTATTCTAGGTTTTTTCTGGTTCCAAATAAATTTTAGAAACAATTTTCATAGGTCTGGGAGATATGTTTGTGGCAGTTTGACAGGGAGTGCATTAAATCTGTACGACAATTTTGGGAGTATGGCCATCTTCACAATGTTGGTTCTTCCTATTGAGGAGCAGGGAGTATCTTTCCATTTTCTGAAATCCTCTAATATCTCTTTTTTCAGAATGGTGTAATTTTCCTTGAAAAGATCTTTGACTTCTTTAGTTAGATTAATTCCAAGGTATTTCATTTTCCACAGTGTTATTGTGAAAGGTCTTATTTCTATTGTTTCCCTTTCAGTTTGCATGTTATCTGTGTAGAGGAATGCTACTGACCTTTGCGTACTGACTTTGTATCCTGCTATGCTACTGAATTTGTGTATCAATTCTAGTACTTTCTTGGTGGAGCTTTTTTGATCTTCCAAGTAAAGTATCATGTCATCTTGTGCAAGAAAATTCTAACTTACATAGAAGAGCAGGTGACAGAGTTGTGAAAGCTTAAAAAAAAGAAAAGAAAAGAAACATTCATATATCAATATTCATTTGAAAATTGGGCAAAGGCATGCATCAGTTTCCCATAAAGATGAAAAGAAGAGGTTGCTGTCCTAATGACCCATCCGGACATGTCCACTCCATTGATCTACTTGTCTTCCAAGCAGGAAAGAAGAAACAATATATCTGTTGCTATTTCTCACCTGCTTTCCAGTGCAGGAGCAGCAGCCTCTTGTTCCCTAACTTTCACACCACTTTACCAGTGTCAGTTCTCTCTATAGATAGAGTCACTGTAATTCAATTCACATCCACTTCTTCCCAAATAACTGAATTTTCATCAATAACCATATAAATCAAATAACATAAAATGTGTTTTTATTTTTATTTATTTATTTTGTATTTTAGGGAATGTTCTACAGGGTGCTCAGTGTCTCACTACTAGATTGGACTTGTAGTGATCCTCTGTTTACAGCCTCCCAAGAGCTGGGATTACCAGCATGTGCCACCACACCAAGTCTCAGTTGCCATCTCAGTGCTCCCCAGAGGTAGGGCCATCACGGCAGGCCCAGAAATTGAACCACTGGACCCTGTGTCTGCTTGCAAGTCCTTTAATCTACTGACCTGTTCGGCCGGCCCCCATACAAGATTTTTATTTGTGCTCAGTAATTTTGAAATTTTAATGGGTGAGTGAATCACATGATTATATTGTGATCTGACTGCATGTGTGGGTTGAGGTCCTCGTTTCTGCCTCTCTAGCAAGCTCCAGGGATGCGGTGCTGCCAGCACACTGGCTGCAGAGCTTTATTTCACTTGCCTTCACCTCACTCCTTACCTCATTGTACAGATTTATCTTATGTCATTCCAGCTGCTTTGCATTCCCTTCTTACTTGAAGAAGATTGCACTTATTATAGATTTGTATAAATATTAAGACTTATTTGCAGTGTATTGCTTCATTCTCCCAGCATCTTGTTTTGATATTGCTTCTGCAGAAATGTTTTAGCTGAAATTCTCCCAGATATGCACTCAATCATCTTTTTAATGTCCTGCTTTATCGTCATACCCAGCACTGTTGTTATTGTTTTTTGTTTGTCTATTAAAGCAAGTGCTCTATTAGATCACTGAGCCTTTTGCTCTTTTTGTTTGCTGAGTTTCTTGAACACCACCACTTTCCTCAGCACATCATTTTGAATCAATAGAATTTGGCTTATAAAATACAATAAGAATATTAAGCAATTACTAAGTGATAGACCAAAGTGAATAGAGTGGTCCTTCAATATCTGGGAGGACAGTTCCAAGAACAGCCATGGTCACCAAACACTATAGAACCTCAATTCTCTTTTATAAAATAGGAAATGTATAGAGATGAAAGCCCAACTCCTGCTGGTCCACACATATACAGACTGTTTACAGTTACAAAACAGAAATTTCAGGGGAAGCACTGATTTCTTCTCCAAATGAAAACCCACTGTAAAATCAGAAAATACATTATGTGGAATTTTAATGTAGTCCCTAAGATTTCTGGCTCCTGGGATATACACATCTGTTTTTTCTTTTTTTTTACATTTATTTTATCTTTTTTTATTTATTATTATTATTTTTATTGAAGAACACATAGCAAAGAGACAGTTTCAAGACAAATTAACAGAACAGGTTAGATAAAATACATTGCAAAAAGTTTTTGTAATGTTTTGGTGTCGTACAAGGTGTTTACATAATATTATACTTATAGGCATTATTTTAGCAGATGTCTCTAATCAGTGAATGAATAGAGTGCAGCTACATACCTATCTTATCTCTCTACAGCTGATTTAAATCACAGATTCAATAATTAATACTTTCTATCTTGTTATCTTCCTAGTGGTTCTCCATAGTACTGGAAGCCAACATAATATCTTGTCCAACCACTATTAGTGCAAATCTTGCTTCTCATAGAATTATGCAGAACAGCATATTTATCCTATCTGTACTGTTTATACACATACATCATGATTCTTCCTTTGTATATGATTCCCTTTTTTCTTTGGTCTGGACCTGTCAAAGATGAGCACTCCATTGTCATTAAACCAATTTAGGTGCCTGAACTCGGCCACACAATCTAACACAGTCCAGCATTCCACATCAACAGTGAGTTATCTGAAGAAGTAGTTGACTATATCAATGTACAACTCAACTCATTGTTATGGCCCCACGTCATATACCTCATTTCTGTACTTTTCTGCTGTATGGTTAAGACCAAGATAGATCAACACATATACACGAAAAGATGTAGCTTTTGTTTTTGAAGAGGTCAGCGAATTCCCTTTTATCTTGTAATCCTGTAACTTACTCTGAAGATCCTTTGTCTGTGTCATCCATGCAGATGAGTCATGGTCACTGCCTGACCAGTAGCTCTGTATGAGAGCCTGATAGAAAGTTTTCTCTCCATGTGACTCTCCTCAGGCACACTACACAATATCATCAGTCTCTTTCCTCTGTAGCTCCATATTCCCCTTGATCAGAAAATTTGGGGCAGAACTGAGTTTCATGATGTTACAGTACAGGTTCTCCTATTCCCTGAGTCTTCGCTAACCTTGAAAGGATAGGGCCAAAATGTTGGCAAGCCTGTGGCTCTTCTATTTCTCAAATTTTGATCTGTGAACTTAGGTTGCTAAACATCCAGAAGAAAACTGCTTAGTACCTTGCACTATATGCCATTCAGTTTGCCCAAACTATCTGACTCAATTGTCTTTAGTTGTTGTTGCACACTTCTATTTGTATTTCTTCTTTTGACTTCTTATACTAGGGAAACTATACAATATTTGCACATGTGTGTCTGATTTATTTCACTTACGAGTATAAGTTCAAGTACAATCTACTTTAATATAAAGGCTTCAAGTTTATCATTCTTATAGCTGAGTAATCCTCTATTATATAGAAATACCACATCTTTTTCAACCATTCCTCATGTGGTGGACATTTTGGTTGTTTCCAAGATTTTGCGATCACAAAATGTGCTGCTATAAAGATAGATACACATATATCACTATGATATAATCTTTTCAGTTCCTCTGGGAAAATTCCCAGTAGTGGGACAGCCAGCTTGAATGGGATTTCCAGTCCTACTCTTTTGAGGAGTCTCCACAATAGTTGTACCAGTCTACATACCCACCAGCAGTGGAGAAGTGTTCCCTTTTCCCCACAACCTATTCAACATTTGTTGTTGGTTGATTTCCTTATGATGGCCTTTCTTTCTGGAGTGAGATGGTATTTCAGAATTGTTTTTATTTGCATTTTACAGATGGCTAGCAATGTGGAGCATTTTGTCATATATTTATTTGCTTCCTTAATTTTGTCCTCTGAGATTCATCTCAGATGCCCATTTCTGAATTGGGTCTTTATGTTTGAGGGCCCTGTTATAACTTAGTTCTTTATATGTTCTAGACAGCAGATGTTTGTCTGATTGCTTACTAGTTAGGATTTTTTCAAAATTTGTCGGTTGTTTTCACTTTGTTGGCAACATCTTTTCACGTGCAGAAACTCCTCAAGAAGAGTTGATCAGTTGTTGATTCTTTCAAGTGTTTCCCGTGCAAATATATGTTTGTTCATGAACTCTTTACCTACCCCAAAGTCTTCAAGAGTTCCTTCCACATTCTCTTCAAGGACATTGAGTGTTTCTGTTTTAATGTTTAGATCTTTAATCCATTTTGACTTTAACTTAGTGCATGGTGATAGAGCTGGGTCAAGTTTTAGTTTTTGGCATGTAGAAAGCCATGTTTCCAGCACCATTTGTTAAAGAGACTATCTTTCTTGCAATCAGCTTGTTTGGCCCCTTTTTCGAAGATCAGATGACTGAGTGTGATCGTAGATGCCTCTGCATTTTCTACTCTATTCCACTGGTCCTCAGGTCTATTTCATTGCCAGTACCATGTTGATTTTATCACAGTGGCTTTGTAGTATAATTTCAAGTCAGGGATTGTGATGCCTCCTGCCTTGTTGTTATTGGCAAAGATTGCCTTTGCTATTATAGGTCGTTTGTGGTTCCAAATAAATTTTAGGAACGATTTCTGTAGGTCTGGGAAGAGTGTTGGTGGCAGTTTGATAGGGATTACATTAAATCTGTACAGCAATTTTGGGAGTATGGCCATCTTCATGATGTTGGTTCTTCCTATCCAGGAGCATGGAACATCTTTCCATTTTTTGAAATCCTCTATAATCTATTTTCTTAGGGTGTTATAATTTTCCGTGAAAAGATCTTTGATTTCCTTGGTTAAGTGAATCCCAAGGTATTTCATTTTCCGCTGTGGTATTGTAAAGGGCATTGTTTCTATTGTTTCCCTTTCAGTGTGCTTGTTATCTGTGTAGAGGAATGCTATTGACTTTTGAGTATTGATTTTGTATCCTGCTATGCTACTGAATTTCCCTATCAGTTCTAGTGGATTTTTGGTGGAATTTTTGGGGTATTCCAAGTAAAGTATCATGTCACCTGCAAATAGTGATAATTTAACTTCTTCTTTACCTATTCTTATTCCTTATATTTCTCCGTCCTTTCTAATGGGTGTTGCTAATGATTCCAAAACCATTATGAATAGGACGGGTGATAGAGGACATCCTTGTCTTGTACCTGATTTAACAGTAAAAGATTTCAGTTTTTCTCCATGTAAGATTATATTAGCTTTTGGGTTGTCATAGATGGCTTTTATCAAGTTAAGGTAGAGTCCATTTATTCCAATTTTCTGTAGGACTTTGAACATGAATTAGTGTTGGACTTTGTCAAAAGCTTTCTCTCCATCAATTGAGATGATGGTTTTTAAATTTCAGTCTATTAATATGGTGTATTACATTTATAGATTTTCAAATATTGAACCATCCTTGTATCCCTAGAATGAATCCTTCCTGATCATGGCGTATGATCTTCTTGATGATTTGCTGTATTCTGTATACTAGCATTTTATTGAGTATTTTTCTGTCTATGTTCATGAGGGAGATTGCCCTGTAGTTCTGCTTTTTGGTTGTGTCTTTCCCTAGTTTGGGAATCAGTGTAATACTTGCCTCCCGAAATAATTTTCGGAGGACTGCTCCTGTTCAATTACATTGAAAATTCTGAGGAGTATAGGGATTATATCTTCTATAAATTTCTTGTAGAATTCAGCGTTGAATCCATCAGGACCTAGAATTTTCTTTCTCGGTAGGCTTTTTATTACATTTCATCTTTACTGGCTGTTATTGGCCTACTGAGAATTGGTATTTCTTCTTGGTTCAGTTTTGATAATTTGTACCTTTCGTGGAATCTGTACATTTCTTCTGTGTCTTCTATTTTATGAGCGTAAAGATTCTTGAAGTGACTATTAATGATATTCTGAATTTCCGTTGGGTCTGTGGTGATTCAACCCTTTTCATACCTTAATGCTTGTCCTTGATTTTTTTCTTTCTTCTTTTTGATGAGGTTGACTAGAGGTTTATCAACTCTATTTACTGTTTTAAAGAACCAGCTTACTGATTTGTGGATTCGTTGAACTGTTTTCTTCATCTCAATTGAATTAATTTCTGCTCTGATCTTTATGATTTCATTCCTTCTTTGCGCTCTGGGTTTCATTTACTCTTGTTTTTCTAGATATCTGAGGGGCAACATTAGGGTGTTTAATTGTTCTGTTCCTGTTTTCCTAATGTGTGAGTTCATAGGTATGATTTTCCCTCTAAGAAGTGCTTTCACCGCATCCCATAAATTCCAGTAATTTGTGCTTCAATTTTAATTGAATTTCAAATATTGTTGAATTTCTTCTGTGACCCATTGAATGCTGAGTAAGGTGTTGTTTCATTTCCATAAATTTAGCGGGTTTTTCCAGTTTCTTTTGTCACTTAGTTCCAGTTTCATAGCACTATGGTCAGATAATATGCCTGGGATAATTTCTGTTTTCTTGCATATACTTACACATCACCTCTGGACTAGTATGTGGTCTATTTTAGAAAATGACCCATGTGCAGCTGAAAAAAATGGGTATTCAGCTGTGGTTGGGTGGAACACTCTGTATTTGTCCACTAGGTCCATTTGTTCCAAGCTCTGGTTCAGTTCTGCTACTTCCTTGCTCATATTTTGTCTGGTTGATCTATCTTTTTGAGATAAGGAGGTGTTAAGGTCTCCTGTTAAGATTGTGGTCTTACATATTAGTTTTTTCATGTCCATTACGATTTGTCTTACATAGTTGGGTGCTCCTGTTTTTGGTGCATAGATATTTATGAGTGTTGCCTCTTCTTGAATTTTTTCCCTGAGTAGTATATAGTGGCCTTCTTTGTGTCGTTTAATCATCGTTGTTTTGAAGATGAGACTGTCTGAGAACAGAATTTCTACTCCCGCTTTTTTCTGAGGTGCTGGGACATGTAGTATTGTTTTCCATCCTTTGACTTTCAGCCTATGAATGTCCTTTTGAGTTAACTGTGTTTCTCGTATACAGCATATTGTTGGATTTTTTTTCCTAATCTACTGTGCCAGTCTATTTCTCTTAATTCGTGATTTGACTCCATTTATATTGATGGTTATAATTGAAATGTGGTGACTTATGTTTGTCATGATATTTACCTGCTGTTGTTTACTCCTTTGTATTCTGTGTTGAATTGTGTGTCCTGTTTAGTGGGTTCCATTCGTTCTCATTTGTGGAGTTCTGGTCATTGTGGTCTCTCTCTAGAACATCTTTCAGCAGCCTATGAAGGGATGGCTTTGTTATCATGAAATTCTTTAGTTATTCTTTGTCGTGGAAGTATTTCATTTCTCCATCAATTTGAAAGAGAGTCTTGTAGGGTTTAATAGTCTGGGCTGGAATTTGTTTTCATACAGGACTTGAAGAACTCTGTTCCATGCTCTCTTTGTCTTCATGGTTTGTGTAGAAAAGTCGGCTGTAATTCTGATGGGTTTTCCTTTGAATGTGATCTGCTTCTTGTCTCTAGCAGCTTTCAGCATATTATTTTTGTGTTGGATTTCTGGGATCTTGACTATTATAAGTCTCCCTGTGTTTTTGGTTGTGTTGAAGTTATTTGTTGTTCTGTATGCTTCGGTTACCTGAATGTTGGTTTCTTCATATTTGGGAAGTTTTCTGTGATTACTTCTCCCCAGATTATTTTTATGTCATTTGTATTGACTACTTCATTCTCTTTGATGCCAATCATTCTCCCTTTGTTCATCCTGGCATCATCTTGCAGGTGATGGATTATTTTTTCCTGCATTCTCATTGTTTTTAAGACATCCTTTCTCACCTTTTCAGTAGTTGTGCCAGCATCTTCAAGATCTGAAACGCTGTCTTCCCTTTTACTCAATCTGTCTTGTAGGTTTGTGATTGATATTTTTAGTTCTTCTATATCTCTTTGATTCTGTCTCATGTGTTCTATTTCTTTTCTGTATTGGTCATTCAAGGAATCCATCATATTTCTGATCTCCTCTTTTTTTTTTAATCCATGTCTTCTTTATAGGTTGTTATTAATTCTTTTTCTGCAGAGTTTCGTCCAAGATAGTTTTCCTCTGCATACTTCTGTACTTGTTTCTGTATTTCAGATGCTATGATTTCAAAGAATTCTTTTTTTTCAAATAATTCTTTTTTGATTTCATAAATTATTTCTTCTTTGAGTTCTTCATGACCTTTCTGCTGTTGTTTCTCTGCTTCAAACGCTGTTAGTTCATATGTTTCACCTGGAATAGTGCTCTCTGCACTTGTTCTGGTGAGCATTGGTTTTCCCCCTGATGTTTCTACATTTGATTCTTTATTTCAGATGCTATGTATTCAGATATTTCTTTTTTATTTCAGAAATTAATACTCCTCTGAGTTCCTCTATACCTTTCTGGTGTTGTTCCTTTGCTTCCATCTCCGTTAATTCATTCATTTCTGCTGAGCTAGGGTCCTCTGCACTTACTCATAGACTTGAGGTCTGAAATCGCATTTTTCTCCTTACATTTGTCATTTTTTATAGCATTGACCTCTGGGGCTCTCACTCTCAGGCCCTGGTGCACTGCATCTTGGGCTGCCAGGTAGGACCTGGGGCTGCTGGGATCTGTCTCTGTGGCATGGCAGGCCACATCTTCTGTTAATTGACCAACTATTAATCTAGGCTCTATGTTGAATCAACTCTTTCAGAAATAACTAATACTCCATATGTTCTTAATTTAGGTAGAAACACTGTCTTCTAGCTGATATGATCCAACCAGGTGATCTCACAATTGTCCCAGCATTCCCTGGAAAAAAGGCATTGAAGCTCTAAGACCCAGTAACCTTGTGAAACTCGGGGAGTCATATGCCTATCTTTATATAAAAGAAAAGGATTTGGGAGGAAAATTTTTGAGCAGTAGTATATGATATTTTGGTAGCTGAACTGACCTGTTCACTCTGTTCTGGATGTAGTGTTTGGTTTTCCATTTTGTTTTGGTTTGGCTTGATTTGATTTGTGTTCATTTGGTTTTTCCTGCTGGAGGAGTTGATATCTTCCAGCTAATGTGGACTACAAGGCCTGCAAAAGCTGCCTTTCTTTTGGAGGACTTTCCCTTTGTCAGGGAAGGGAAACTTCAAAGGGAACTCACTCCTGTGTTTCTGGGGAGAGTGAAAACTGAGAGGAAAGAGGGCAGAGGAAAGGCCACAGAGAACACTCAGACCAGCCTTTTGTCCAACAGATTAGGGCCGTAATGTGGAATACTATTTCTGAGCCTCCCAAATGCAGTATTTTTAAGATAGATGATGTATATGAAGGGGGAAGGCACAGAGGGGAGAGGTGCTTTGGGGATATTTCACATTTCAGCAGATATGATCTGACCAGATTCTCCAAAGCAAATGAATTGCACTCCAAAGACAAACTGAGACTTTTGTATTTCTCAGGAAAAGTAAATTAGAAAATATTACATATAGTATAATCCATTTATGTAGCATCTTCAAAAGCAGGAAAATAGAAAAATGTTTATACATATTTATAGAACAGATTTTGTAAGTATGTGTGGGATTGGTACAAAACAATACTAATAACTGGTAAAATTTAGGAAAAGAGGCAGTTTGCTATATGTAATGAAAAGCTCATGTCTAACTAGTCCTATAATTGTTTTCTTTAAAATTATATACCTATAAAGAGCATTTCATGCATAAATTTGGGGGAAAATCATTAATTTTGTCTATACTTTATACAGATTTCATCAGTTAAAAACTAAAGCAGTGGGGCCAGAGTGATAGGTCAATACAATAAGCGCCTGCCTGGCAATCACAACTGCCTGAGTTTTAACCCCTGGTTCCACAAAAAAAAAAAAAAAAAAAAAAAAAAAAAAAAAAAAAAAAAAAAAAAAAAAAAAAAAAAAAAAAAAAAAAAAAAAAAAATTGAAGCAACTGTAGTCCAGAGCCAGGGGCAGGCAGCCCTATCACAACCTTTGAAAAAGCAGCCTCAGGGCTGGCAAAATAGCTCAGTGGACTAAGCCCCTGCTTAGGCAAGTACAGGGAGCAGGTTCGATGCACAGCACCACATGCCATGCTGATCCTGCCCCAGAGCACACAGAGCCAGCCACCAAGACCCAGGAATGTATTGCATGCCTGTAATATCAGTGCTGGGGAGGCTGAAAACAGGAGGATCACTGAGAGTTTGAGCTTCACAGTGAGACCCTTTGATTAAAAAATAAATCCTTTAAAAAAAAAAAAAGCAGCCTCACATGATAATATGATTACCAGCAGTAGATAAACTTGCTTCCAGACTTTCCAGAGATGTGCTCATGGGAGAATCACAATTCAAGCCTCTGGCCTCCTACAGAAAAATTGGTATTATTATCAGAGAATAATGTACACTCTGAGAATACAGTCTGATGGTCTTCCTGAAGCTTTGTACATACAGAGCAATGGGCCACAGAAAATCAGGGGATCATAAATCTGTGATTGATCTGGTCCCTCCAAAAGTGAATCAAAGATTGAGTAGGTCTTGCACAGGACATGGTAAGAAATAAATGTGACACTTCAGAGTTAAGCATGAGCAAGGTGAAAGGGAACAAGCAAACTGCGTGGGAAACACTCGGAGAGCTCCATGTTGGTTCCCACCCTCACACCAGGCTCTTGCTCACACACATGGCCCTAGAAGAGAGTCCCAGCAGCCCAGGACAGAGGAACAGAAACCTCAGCTTTGTTCAAATCCATGGATGCCATGTAAAAAAGGCCACAGTCACATTCCAGTCTCACTCAAGGATGAACTTGGAGTAGTAAAAGAAAATCCTCCCAGGGAGCAGTTTCCAGTGGACTGGTCCAGTAAATTGACCATTCCCAAAGTGTGACAGGAGAAAGACTATAAAACTAGAATATATATAAAGTTATGAATAGTGTCAAGTAATCTAGTGAACTGGACAGAATTCTGTATGGAGAAATATTGGAATGCTGGAGAAACAAGGGGGATAAAAGAGAAAGCATCAGAAAGTATGAAAATCAGGCCAGGGAGATATCTTAGTAGAATAAGTGCTTGTTTGGCAAGCACAAAGGCCTGAGTTCAATCCTTGGTTCCATCAAAAATAAAGAAAGAAAATATGAAAATCTTATTATCATGTCTTGTATATGTATCACTAAAAGGCATTAAATCCCCAGGCCATGTAACTGACATCAGCCAGGCTCTGTCATTGGGCATCTAGTACTGAAATGATGGCAAGGAGAGAATGCACTCATGTTGACAAAGACAGCGCCAATGCATGGCCCACTGGACTGATTCCTAACCATGGATTAGTTCCATTAAGGTAGTTCCATGCTACCTTAATCTCAGGAGTAATGTTTTCTAGTGAGTGACACTGCAGATATCCACGTCTTATTTATTCTGTCTCATCCAAAGGAAAGTGGTCCATTCCTACAGATCACTGAAAAATAAACCAGTGCATAATTCCATATTGTGCACTCAAAATAGCATAAAAGTAGATCAAGAAATATCACTGTCATGCAGGAAATGGGAATCCTTTGTTCTGGGGAAAGCAAGACTAAAATGTTTGAACTTAATAGGATGTTTGAGAGTTTGAATGCATAGTTTTAAAGAACATTGGATTTTATTGTTCAAAATGTGTGCTCTGAATTGAAGTAAAAGCATAACTAATCAATATGTCATAAAGTACTGCTAAGATGGTGACTATCCTTGTTTGCAAAACATCCAGATTTTGATAAAGGACTTTGCCTCTAGGCAAAAAATGTTATCAATTTCTTAATGTGAACAGTGACCAACAAATACACAGTGAGCTACTCTGACTTCTGAAATGAGAGAATTAATGACTTCATGCCGAGTTTTCAATCTGATTTCTTCTGATTTTAGACAACAATTCCTTCAACTATTTAAGATTTTTTCCATTAAATCCAGATCAATCACAGATTTATGACCCCTTGGTTTTCCATGGCCCATTGCTCCGTATGTACCAAGGTACATACAAGGTAATTAGGTTTTTCTTCATGATTTTTTAAAAATGTGTGAGCTCAAATGATTACTATATGAATAACCATAGATTAATTCACCATTGTGACACTCCAAGAGCAGAGAAAGTATTTATATTGACACTGTCAACATGGATTAGGAGCTCACTTGAACCAGACAGTTAAAAAAAAATCAGCCTTCTTTCTCAATGTCTTCATGTGTTACTGTCTCTCTAGGTCTGCACAGAAATTTTCATTTCCTAGCATGCTGTCAAAGGAAGATTTCTCAAGTGTGTATCTATAATGACTATACTTGAGGAGAATAACTTTCAATTCAATAAATAAACTTTCCTTTCACAGTCAAAGCCATGACATGAGCTAGGTAGCAATTGTGAAGTTTATTAGCTTAAATGGGATCCCTGAGTAGAGGGGAAACAAGATGTCATGCAGGCTTCTCCAAATTCCCAAGCAGGGCATGATGTGTAGCTGGCTTTCCTATTTTCACCTGCCAGCTGGGCGTCACTAAATGATTCAAAAATGCTCATGCAAAACTAGGGAAATTCACAGCCATCATCACTTCTCTTTATTTCTTGCTTTCTCAAATCCAAATACTCAGCAAATCTCACTATAGTCTATTACTTTGATCCTTAACTATCCACCTTCTTTTCAGCTTACCGGCCCTTCGGTTTCAGTAGCAGTCTGAAAGGCTTTACTAATTCAGGTCTCCCTGATCCTTTGAGAATATCTTCTGCCAGCTGAATTTCTGAAAGGGTGATCAATTTTTTCATTTTCCTTCTGGAAATGCTTAGATTGTGTCCCCTGACCCACAAAACCAGAAGAGGCAGAAAGTATTTTAGCAAGAAGTATCACCTGATTTCCAGGCTCATTCTGCCCATTCTCAAGGGATGATATATTATATATGTCATATATATTTATATAGAAATGTTATATAATGGGACAATATAATACATATGCCACATATGGAAAACTGTTTTATATAAATATATGGCACATTATATAATATTTAATTTTTTTTTTGCTAGAGTCTGCAGGGTCTCACTATGTAGATTGGACTCATAGTGATTCTCCCATTTTCAGCCTCCCAAGCACTGAGATTACAGGCATGCGCCTCCATGCCCAGTCTCAATCCATTCACAGTACACCCGGGGCTGGCACGGCATGCCAGAGATCCAACTGCAGCTTCTGTGCTTACATTTTCTATTTTAATAAATATTTTATAGCTTTTTATCAAATTTTATATGAGTTCATTTTCCTTAAAAATTCTAAATAAAGGGGCCAGCTCAGTGGAACAAGTGCTTGACTGGCAAGTACAAGGTCCAGAGTTTTACCCCTGGTACCACCAAAAAAAAAAAGAAAAAAGAAAAATCTAAATATAATTAGACTCTAAATATAGTTTCCTAATGTCTCCTATTGGCTTTGTTAATGTTACTATTATAATATTTATAAAAGCTTATAATTTTTTAAAAATCAGCTTTCTCTGATTTCTATATGATTTTCTTTTTACTTTTTTGTTCTTTCTTATGGAAATTTATAGTTTTTACACAAAACTCTATGACCACTGCTCTAAACTATCTATGAAGTTAACCACAATTGATTATTATAGAAGAAAACAGTACAACATTTTTTTGTGTTTTTTTTTTGTTTGTTTGTTTTTTGGGTTCTTTTGACAGAAAAGCAAAAAAGGTAGAAGAAAGAAAGCAAAATGCTGGCTATATGATCCCAGTAATATTTACCTGTGTCTTAGTTACTTTACTTTCACCCCTGGGACAAAATACCTGATGTCCAGAATTAAGGAAGAAAAGGCTTATTTAGCTCACAGGTTGTAGAATTTCCTTTCACAATGAGCTGTCCCCAAGGCAGGGCCACACACAGCTCAAGGCCAAGAGGATTACAATGCAACAAGAGCCAAGAGGGAGGAGCAGCAGGAGCAAGCCTCTCCCGCTGCCTTGCACGTAGGCAGGCCAGCTGCCCCACGGAGACGTCGCACTCACACCCACAGTCCCAGCATCGGGTCGTGA
Source organism: Ctenomys sociabilis (assembly GCA_004027165.1). Lineage (NCBI taxonomy): Eukaryota > Metazoa > Chordata > Mammalia > Rodentia > Ctenomyidae > Ctenomys > Ctenomys sociabilis. The sequence goes on along the minus strand of PVKA01027767.1, from coordinate 4,335 downwards.
AGCAATCACAGACTCCACAGAGTGAGAGCCTGCCCCATGGCAGCAGGAGGCTTTAGCTAGACACGAACTTTAACACATAGCAAGCAATTTCTGTATAAAATGCTGGTGATGCTAACTTTGTAAGATTGTCTTGATAAATAAAATAATCACATAGAAGTTATCTTCCTGTGTTAGCAGAAGCGCCCTTCATGTGTGCAGATGTGCACATATATGTATTAGCTCTCCTCTTTCTATAAATGTGAAAAGGTTCTTTTAAAAACACAATTGTTTCTTAGGTCTCATGATGTTGAAGGAACAATCCTCTTGTATAATCATGAGCTATTTATTTTTATTATATGAAGCCTTAAGAAAGAATGTTGTGAGATAGGGTGCGGTGGCACATGCCTGTAATCCCAGGACTTGGGGGGCTGTAAACAAGAGGATCACTACAAGTCTGATCTGTGCAATGAGATCCTGTACACCCTGTACATCCTTTCCTAAATACAAAAAAAAAAAAAAAAGAATGCTGCATAACATCAATTTATACAGATAGCATATGACACTCATTGAAAAAACACCCTTGGTCACAAGGAGTAGGGCTCCCTACAGGGTAAACGTACTTTGGACCAGGACTTGGGGTGGATCATTAGAGCCTTGCACACTCCGAGCTCTGAATGCTCTTCCTGTCTCATCAGCTCCACCACTAAAATCTCCATTCATGAAAACGGCCAATGTCAAGTACTCATAAAAGAAATAATGAACACTAATCCACAGGAGAAACTGTTTAAACCATCTGTTTTATGCAGCCAAAAGAAGTATGTTTAAATACTTCCAGTAGCTAACAATAAACTCAGAGCATTTATAGGTCTCTTTTTTCTTTAAAAATAACAGAGATAGCAAATGTTACCCCCTTTTAAGATAATAATGAAAAAAAAATGTGACATTGTGTATCAGAAAACAGACTTCATGAGAGATTGTCCTGTACATGAAGCTGCAGAAGTTCAAATAAGGGGTTGTGTACTTATACAGTCATGGTAGGGGAGATAGCTCAATGACATAAACACCTGCCTGAGAAGCATAAGGTTTTGTGTTCAGTCCCCAGTAACACAAAAATAAATAAATAAATAAATAAATAAATAACCATATAATCAGCAATGAATCTGAAACAATTTGGATGCACTCCATGGATTGAATTCTATCATGTCTACATTATAGAATAGTATAGAATGATTGATTTTTATGACAATGTTCTTCATACACATAAATACCTGACATGCTTCACAAGAGTTTTGGACATGAGATCCAATCAAAATACAATGTATCAGCCATATACAATACTGTAGTGTGGCAACATATGGAAAGGAAAATTCATGTGGGAAATTTCAGATATTGAGGGAGTGACGGGTCTAAGGTTCCATCATGTCACTCAAATCATGTCCAAGACAATCCTCTGCTTCTGCGTCCACCAGGCTAATTCCTGCAGCAACACTCACTATAATCCCATTAATGAATCTGTTGTAATTTAAACCTTAATGACATGCAGTGCAACACTTTACAGAAATTAACAACTGTCTCGACAAGCAGCAGCCTGCAGTTTATGTGGTGCTAATATGCAGCTAAGTATTGTGGGCCATTTAGACATCTGGCTCAAGTGAAACAGCTGGAAAAACACAGCTATTAACCTTTTATTTACAGTGTGGGCACAACTGCAGATGCTCCCAAATTATGGCAGACTTGGAAGTGCTTACTGATGGCTGCCAGCAACTTCTGTAATTGCAAATGATGTGTTTTGCTTTCTTTTCTTCATCACCAGGGAGGAGAATTCTGTCTAGTATTTCTTTTCTATTTAAATTTGTCAACACAGTGTTACACTTAACTTCATCAGATTTAAGCAGATGAAAAGCTTTATGGAAAAAACTACAGCATATTTTAAGACAACAATGCATTTTCCTAGACAAGCAGGACATTTGATAAAAGAAATTAAGTCAGTTGATTTTAGGAAGTCAAACCAGAAAATATTTGATCAGACCTAGTCAGTTGCATGCTAGTAATTTACTTATTGTCATTTTTAAAAGTTCACTGAAACTTTCTTTAGAAGGAGGAAGTGAAATATGAACACCTTGTACTGATTGTTCAAAATCACACATGGAACATTTGGCAGTTCTGAGAATGTTAAGACTGTAATGTTAAGTAAAACAAATTAGACACACAAGGTTGAAGATTGCATGACTTCTCTCTGTAAGAAACAATATTTAAATAGTGTGAAATAAAAGATAAGACGAAGAGGCAAAGGTAGAGGTAGAGGAATGCTGAGAGGAAGAGAGATGGAGGGAGGGAGGGAGGGATTGGGGAGAGAGAGACCAGACAATTTATCTAAAATTGTACATTGGTTTTGTAAAAGCGTCATATCTTTTCTGTTTACTAGAAAGTCTGTATGTGTGATAATTACTTTAAAATGAATTATAAAGTAAATGAATCATGGTGGCAAAATAAAAGGGGGAAGAGAAAAGAATTAAGGTGTGTTGTTATGTACATGTGCCAATTCCCTACAATGAATGTAATTATTGTGTACAGAGAACATGTACTAATAAAAGCTGAGAAGAAAAAATCAAAAATAGAAACCCTTATGAATCTTCCACTGAACTCCTTGAATATTTTTTGATTGCTGTCTAGACTGATTTTAGCTGTGCCCCATCTAAGCCTGAGCATGAGAGCGCTGCATAGCAAAGCACCCTGGTGTGGGGACCCAAACTTACAAGTCATCTCCTGCGAAGTCTCTTTCATGACTAAAATTGTTCAGGTAGAGAAAACCAGAACAATGAAATGAATGACTGGTGCAGAAATAAGTTATTTCATTGCCTGCCGAGTAACAATAGGGCATTCAGAAAGCACCAGTGCCTTGGACTCAGTTAGGACTGCTCCCTCCCCCTGTTCCTTGAAGTTGTTCAATGCACCAGCCTGAGGTCAGGATTTGAAGACCTAATGACTAGGGACAGGAACATGACCTAGGGGCCTAGGCAGAAGGAGAAAACAACAAGGACAATGTAGGCCATGGAAAGCAAAAGAAAACAGCACTTGAAGAAAAGCATTTGGAAGAAAAAGTTATCAGGTGCCTTACCAAGAACTGTGCCAGTAGAATCACAGTCATGGGAAAGTAGATCAAAATAGACTGATGAATGAGCAGGAATCTTCTCTGTTACTTACTCCCAGTTCCACCATAACACAAAGTCACTATATTGAGTTGATATTTTTCTCAGTCTGCCATTAAGAATTCTTTTATTTTTAATCTCATTCCAAGCAGTGCTTATTTTCACTATATAGATTGTAAAGATACTGCCATATTATGGATTTGACTGAGTGGGAAAGCTAAACAATTGGCCAGAAATATTTCTTGATATCTTTATGTTCCTTAGTTGTGCTGATTTTACATTGATTCATTTATTGCTTCATGATTTTTTACTTATATGGTTTCACATCATCTTTCTCCCTATGCCAAATAAATGTCCATTTTTTTGGCCACACCTTAATTGACTGCATAATTTTTGACCTGCCCTCAAGTGGGTCTGAAAATGGTCACAGTGTGGACAGCAATCAGCCTGGAGCAGAGGAAGGTCTTGAGGCACCACATGTCAGCAGAATAAAGCATTTTCCCTGAGAAGCTTGATGAATCTTTTCAAGAAACACAGATCACTGGCAAACCTAAAGCAACTAGCTGTGCTTTGGAGAGAAAACACCAATTAATGAAGGCAGTTATATATCACAGTATCCACAGTTCCTTTAAGGCTCATGTACTATAAATAATGTGTGTCCAGTATTTACCTCATGACCACAGATCATCATGTAGATTTTATGCCAAAAGAAGGAAAGAATAGTGAATTTGTTCCTTGGAACATATTTCCATTTCTTCTTCTTCTTCTTCTTCTTCTTCTTCTTCTTCTTCTTCTTCTTCTTCTTCTTCTTCTTCTTCTTCTTCTTCTTCTTCTTTCTTCTCCTCCTCCTTTTTCTTCCTCTTCCTCTTCTTCCTCCTCCTCCTTTTTTTTTAATATATTATGAAGTCAGAAATTCATGATCACTCATATGAAATCCCCCTCCAGAGCCTCATGTTCAGGGAATGAAAAATTATTTTATGATCCTCAAAACTGTAGAAATGGAGACACTAAGAATTCCTCAGGTTTTGACATATAATATCACAAAAATCACATTCTATAGTTTCTTTTTTTTTTGAAAGGAAACATTTCACATCCAAAACAGAAATCTTACTAACAACTACAGATCTTTTAGCCTGGGGACAGCTCCTAATTTTTTTTTTTTTTTTTTTTTTTTTTTTTTTTTTTTTTTTTTTTTTTTTTTTTTTTT
>PVKA01027766.1:10295-30245 GCA_004027165.1 Ctenomys sociabilis | reverse complement strand
AAAGATGTGGTATTTCTATATAATGGAGTATTACTCAGCTATTAAGAATGATAAGGTTGAAGCATTTATACTGAAGTGGATGCCACTTGAACATATACTCATAAGTGAAATAAACCAGACACACATGTGTAAATATCGTATAGTCTCCCTAGTATAACAAGCGAAAAGCAGAAATACAAAAGGAAATGTACAACAAGTAAAATCAATCGAGTCAGATAAGGCAAAGTGAATGGCATAAGCTGCACGATACTAATCAGCTTTTCTTCTGGATGGTTAACAACCTAAGATCACAAGTCAGAGTTGGAGAAATAGAAGAGCCACAAGGCCAGCCAACATTTTGGACCTAGCCTTTCAAGGTCAGCGAAGACTCAGGACATAGGAAAAGCTGTACTGCAATATCATGAGACTCAGGTGAGCTCCAAATTTTCTGAGCAAGGAGATTGTGGAGCCACAGAGGAAAGAGATTGAAGTTCTGTAGTGTGCCTGGGGAGAGTCACATGAAGAGAAAACGTTTTCTCAGGCTCTCACAGAGAGCATTCTGGTCAAGCATTGGCCGTGACTCATCCACATGGATGACACAGACAAAGGAACTACCCAATAATGTACAGGACTACAAGATAAACCCTGAGAAGACTTCAATGACCACATAGGAAATATAAAGTTCATGTGTTGATATATAAGTTTTGAATCTTCTTTGAGTATGAAAAGATTCTTTCTGTCTGCTGGCCCTTGAACTGGAACGTGGACTGTTTTTCTGCCTTCAAACTCAAACTGAGTTGTTTTTTTTTTAAACTGGGGATTGAACTCAGGCCCTTGCATTTGCCAGGGAAGCGCTTATTCTACTGAGCCATCTCCCCAGCCCCTCACTGAAATATTGACATTCCTAGATCTCAAGCTGGCTGACTGGTGCACTGGCACTACGCCTGTCTAGGCTCTTTTGGGATTCCAGCTTGCTGGCCCACTCAGCCACTCTGCAGGTCCTGGGGCTTGCCAGCCTCATAGTTGTATGAGCTAATCTCCCCTCCTCCTCCTTCTCTTTCATCCTGCTGGTCTGTTTCTTTGGACAATTCAAAGTAATACATCCTGCTTTTACAAGAAATGCAATCCAACAACAAGGAACAAGATGACAGTTTAGTGGACTAATATCAAAGGATCCTTCATGGCATAGACTTACATGGAAAAGGAAAAGGTGTAAAATGATCTCCTCTGTAAAAATATTAAAAGGCAGAAACACATGTTTCCATGAATAAGTATATAGAAAGAAACTGAAAGCCACATATTTGACTTTCGTCAATTATTCTCCCTGATAATTGCCAGAGAGCGAAGTTGAGTGCTGAGAACAGAGGTGGAGCTTGGTGTGAAAGGGTTTCATCTACTCTTTATTCAATTGTTTGGGTTTCTTATAATGAGAAACTATAGATTAATTATTTGTGTTGCTTTAAAAACTAAAATAACAAGAAATCTACTTGTGTTCAGAATTTTCTCCACTAACAATATTTTATATAAACTGGATTAAAAGAATATATATTTATTATATTTATTTATTTATAATAGAAAAATTCTCTAGTGACTAAACTATTCATATTCACTAGCAAGAGAAAATTTCCACAATAAAAAGTACTTAAGAAACCAAGTTAGTTAACAGAAGGGGCTTTAGTAGCCATGAAATCAGGAGACGGGATATCAGATGTCCTTGAGGGATGTTTTGCTATAGCTAAGGTTTTGACTCCAGTGAATTATCCAATTGACCCATGCACTTGGGCCCCCAGACAGAGCCTTTTTTTTTCCTGACAGTGGATGTCAATCAACCCTGAAGAGGCACTTGAGAATCACTAACAAACTCACTGTCTCGTTGTCATTTTGTGAATCTCCACTAGATCCACCTTTCCTATTGGAACGAAGCACTACACTGTGACAGATTCTATCAGACTGTCTTCTGTCTCTTTCTGGCATTTCTAGTTTACTGGTAGGGTGCCAAAAGTCACATGATTTCTTCAGTAGGCACAGATTTCAGGGGATAATTTCAGGGGCATTTTCTGTGAAGTCTTATTCATTTGGGCTTGTTCTGAGCCTTTTTTATGTCATTTGTAGATCTATGTATGATGTTTAAAGCATGCTGGGGCACTGGACTATTACTGTCTACACTGAACTGTCTTCTTGACTCATGGGCTATTGAGTGTTGTTGCTACTTTTTGTCACGTTTGTTTTTGTCAAAAATAAGGAAGAGGAGTGAAATGGGAATAATATTCAACCTCTGCTGCTTCACAGGATTATTAAGAGCACAAGTAAACCTTTATCCATTCAGCAAACATGCCGAGGTCTTTACTTTGCCCGGCTCATGCTTGTTTGTGGAGACAAATGGGATGAACTAGACAGTCTTTCGTGGTGCTCATTTTTTTAGGGAGGATGTATCCTGAACAATTATGATACGGAATCCTGAGTGCTACCACCCTCAGAAAGGTGTGGGAAGTTAACTAGAGCAGAGACTCAAAAAAAGAGCAGGAAATAGGAAGATGGGGAAAGGCATCTAAACTAAAGGAGCAGCACATGAAATGGACCAAAGCAGGAAGATGGCAAAAATTTTATTTTTGTAGACAGTGGTAAATTAAACAGAGCCCTACATTCTTCTGCTTCCCCCTCGGGAAGTGATATTTCTGTTCCACTTTTGAATCTGGATGACTCATAAAGCCCAGCAGAAGCAGAAGTAGTACTATGCCGTTGTTTACCCCTAGGCCTTACGAAACTGCTTCCCATCCATGTAGCATTTAGGACAAGTTACCTTGCTGTGAGGAAGCCCAAGGAGTGCCACGGAGAGCCCCTGCTGGAGTGGAGCTGAGAATCTCTGGCCAGTTGTCCTAGGGTGAGCCCCCTTGCGAATACCTAGAGTCACCCTGAAGCCAAGTGATGTTGCTTGGGAATGTTTCCTTGAATTAGATGTCAGCTGATGTCTCAGGAAGCAAAGATAAGCCAGGCCTGCAGAGCACTGTTCAAATAATAAAATGAGGACCCAAATATGTGACAGCTGTTGTTTTATATATTGTACTGATTTACCTTGAGAAGCATCAATTAATGCATAATTCATGGAGGTGAGAAAGAAGAGAAAATCAGTCAAGATACCCCAGTCTCTGGCTTATGTAAAATAATGGGGATCCCTTTCTGGAAAATAAGATTTGTAATGCAGTAGGTTTGGTGAGAGGGCAGGGTGAGTAATTGGAGAGTAATAAAAAGTTCATTGGAATCTTTTGAATTTGTAGGACATCAGGCTTCTCTGGTATAGATAGGACATAGCTGGACATGTAGATCCAATGCCGAGAGAGAGAGAGAGAGAGAGAGAGAGAGAGAGACAGACAGACAGACAGAGACAGAAAGACAGACAGACAGAGAGACAGAGACAGAAAGAGAGACAGACAGACAGACAGAGACAGAAAGACAAGGAGACAGACAGAAACAGAGAGAGATAGGGAGAAACAGGAAGAGAGACAGAGAGAGACACGAAGAGAGAGACAGCTGGAGAGACAGAGAGACAAAGACAGAGACAGAGATAGGGCCACGCCCTCTGTACCAGCCTCTTCTACCCCTCTCCTGGGGTGCAGGGGAGGCCTATTGCTATCTATACTGCTGCTGACATTGTCCTGGCTGCTTTGGCACATGCCTAGTAGCTGTTCCTGTCCCTCTTCCTTATGACAGCTGCCCTCTGGTGTCACCATCACTACCCTCTGCTGAATTCCATGGAATTCTATGGCCTTCCATAGCCCTGCTGTCTCGAAAAGCACTAAGGAAAAGGACAGAAAAGCTAAACATCTCTCTGGAGGCATTCCTCTTTTTTCCCTCCTATAATTACCTTTCTGTTTTAAAAATAATAGAGGCCTGCAGGGCAAACATGGGATTGTGGATCCTCACAATTAAATCTCCACAATGTTTTTTTTTCTGAGACTACGTGCTGTGGAACCCCAGTGCTCCATTACTAACTTCCAGGTGTGCTGTAAGTAAATAATGCTTTCAAGGCTTACGGTGAAGAACCACACTTGTGAAAAATACGGAAACAACTTATTTTTTATTTCTGTACCTTCTAAAACAAAGTTATTGTGATTTATTTTTACCAAACATTACTTTGGATTTTATTGTTCTTCTTCTTCTATTGACAAAATAACTTGAAAAGCCACATTTTATAAGCCCATGCATAAAATATTGTAATTGATATTTTGTGATTTCAAAACTTAAGAGAATTTGGTCATGGCCCAGGGGACACCTCCCTGTGTAACAGAGCCAGTGTAAGAGTTGAGGATCTCTGAGTGAGACCCAGGTATTATCAGCACAAAATCTAGAAATTGCTCTCTTTTTTTAAGATTTAAGAGCCATAAAAATATTCCTGCCCCTCCTGCCCAGGGGGAGATGCCATCTGCCAGTTATCAGGAGGCAGAGGCAATACATTCAATGAGAGAAGAATTATAAGAATTATACAGCAATCAGATCTCTAAAGTGGTTATTGACAGTTGCTGAAGACGTTATTCTCAAAGTCGGAGCTTTAAACAACTGTAAACAGAGAATTTAAATCTCAGAGCAAAGAATTATCATTCTGCTACGAACTAGCTTAATAAAACCGAAGAGAATATAACAAGGCCATCGAATGTAAATGTAAGTGATCTTTATGAATCTGGAATTTTCCCTCTTCTCTGCAAACTGTGTAGACTGTGTGTATTCTCTCTGTGATTTAATTCATTTTAAGAGGTTAGCCATCTTCCTGGAACTCAGATTGAACTCTCATGTCCAGTCTGTTTCCTGCCTGAAGTCCCATCCTTCTCTGAGGAGCTCTACCTGTTTATCTGACTGAGAGCAAACTAATATTTTCACTCTATCTTCCCACTTCACTCTCTGGGTCCATTCTTGTAGATTTTATCTTGAAGATTGACACTAATAATCAGTAAAAACATGGGATTCGTTCTCAAATATTTCTGTCACTCTTCCTATGACAGCTGCCCTCAGGCTGGAAAAGAGGCCCTGGCCGCGTCTCTGTCTCTGTCTCTGTCTCTGACTGTCTCAAATATTTCTCACTCATACCCACATTCAGTTTATTGCTGCATTTCATCAAATCTATTTCCCAATTGCTACGAGCTCGCTATAACTCATCCTTCTGCCCATTGTATAACTGACCCCTTTAGTCGGTTCTTACCCATGGGAGACTGACCCCTATACAGTATGTGTCTAATAATGTCACTGTCCTGTCTTAAAAATCACTCTGTGACTCTCCATTGGCTTTAAAATTCATTACCTGGCTGGGGAGATAGCAAGGCTGTCTAAGCACTGCCTGGCAAGTGAAAGGTCCCGAGTTTGATCCCTGGTACTGCCCTGGGTTCCTCGGTGTGCCATGCAGGCTGTGAAACCAGGTGTGGTGGAACCCACCTGTAATCCCAGTACTGGGGAGGCTGAGACAGGAGGATCAGTAAGAGTCTGTACTGCATAGTGAGACCCTGTAGAAAAAGAATAATAATAATAGAAAAAGATTCATTACCAGGTTAATGTTATATTTTACCAAACTCCCATCTCTCCATAAATTGTATTCTGGCCACACTATCCTGCCCAATCTGCCCACAGATGCCCAAATATAACATTCTTTCAGAACACACCATCAAAGTGTTACACATTCTATCCCAGCAATGTCCATATAAAGAGAAAGCATTTAGGAAAAAAAAAAAAAAACTGTAGTTTTTTCCCAGGTACATTCTGACTTCCTGCCCTTCCATACCAAAAGAACAGAGGGCAGTCCACACTACCTGCCTTTTGGAGTATGGCTCTGGCTCTGTTAAACAAAAACAGAAGAGTAAGAAATGAATTAATAATAGTCTTTTCAGTTTCTTCAAATAACCTGAAGTTGGCAGTTCATTGTTTCAAAAAAGAACATTTTCAAGGGTTGAAAGATTGAGTTCTGAATATCTTGCTCAAAGTTTATTCCCTAAATAACTGACTGGGAAGATCCTATAGATTAGAGGCAGGTAAGAGGGCCAAAGGGAGACGGGAACAGGGAAAGGTGAGAGACTCCGAGGAGAGTGAGGGTAGCAGAAGAGGCTGTGGTCCAAATGCAGAGCATGCGTTTACAAGTTCTAAGTCCTCACACCTAAGAAGGGAACTAAAGGAGCTGGGAAACATTTGTGGCCTTGAAGGGGTCTTTTGTATGGATCAAGGGTGGACCACAACATGTTCTGTGTGTGCCGGAAATCACGTAAGAGCTCCAACACCATAGGAGATGCCTGGGGATGACAGTGGCACCCCTCCTGCTGAAAGAGGGTAAGTGGGACTGAGCTCCAGGGAGAAGACAAAGGGGAAACTCTGACTTTTCTGAGATTACTCTGACTGTCAAGAGTAAACTTCTATAAGCAAGATGAGAAATTGCGATAGAAACTCAGTGTGGTTGTGGAAAGCACAGTCCACAGTTCTTGCTATTCTCAACTTGGGTCCTGAGATTCCTACTTGTGACACCTATTTACAAACCAGCTTTTTCTATTTCACTGGGAGTATTTTTAGTATAACAATTATTTACATTTATCTTTGTAATTGCAAGAAATAATGAATGTTGATCAAACAAACAAAGGAATGGATAAGCACACCTGGATGATGAGGACCTTGGGTTTGGATAGAACCAAGGCAGAGAAATTTCCTTTGGTAGGATACGAGCTTGCTTACTGGAATTGGAGTTGAGTGTTAAAAACAAATTGTATATTATTTGTTCTTTGTGTTACAACTAAGCTTGTTCAGATAAACATATTATTGTTCTATTTCACATATCTAAAACTTTCATTTAATACTCTTGCTGACATTATATGACAACTGAATGAAAGAATTATTATATTGTCTTATTTGTTATGCTGTCTGACCCACTTTAATATATTGCATCATAAAGACTGTTCTAAAACTCTGTGTGTGTGTGTGTGTGTGTGTGTGTGTGTGTGTGTTGGCTTTAAGTTACAAGCTACAGGTACCCCATGAAATGTTCCTAATCAAAAATAAGCTGTCTGCAGGTGCTTAGAAGTTTGAAATGGCCACTCAACAGTCTCCAGCTCTATTTGTATTTGAGGAGTAGGGATTTCACCAGGGTAAGTAGAGTAAGAAATGATTTTGCAAAGGCAAGTTGAGCAATGTTCAACACACGTGAAATGATTAGAAATGTACAGATGTAGTATTAGAGATGCACAGGAGAACACATGAGGATCTTGCCCAGCAGCCTAACTCCTGCCATTGTGATGCACCAGGCCTGGAAGTCCTACCTGGTTCTGTGTCCAGCTCATGCTGGAAGATTTAATGTGTGGTTCTGACTGGATGGCTAGCTGGTCCTCCGGAGAGATTATCGCCACATCTGACACAATAAAAGTAATGTGAGTGGTACCTGGAAGAGACCAAACAGAGGGAGCCAGTAGAATCATATTGTGTGACTCTCTGTATTTGTGTAGGAGTGTTTCGTGATCTGGTCTGAAATTTGTTTTCTTTGTAATATACCTCCTGGTAGCAAGTTTGTTGGGAAGGAGACGTAGAACATTCCCGCTAGCTAACCTAGTCATTAAAGGCTACTATTATTTACCAAAATAACTCAGCTATGAATGATCAAGCTTGTTTAGTTGGCAACACAACATTTAATGCAATGCGCATTACCCATGTTTTGTCTTCATAAGTTTAAGTTGTTTATAGGTACAGGTACAAATACATATATTACAACCAAATTTTCCTGCTTTGTTTCTCCTGCTTAATATCTCGACTCTTATTTTCACAGCATGACTGAACTTTAGTTCATCAACCCCAGAATGTCCCTGTACTCTTCATTTGAATTTCTTTGTGTCTTGATCTTTATCATATCCATCTCTGAATGGGCCTCAGTGCCTACCACAACATCTGAGCCTGGGGGAGGCCCTCATCTCTAAATGCTTGCTGGCTGGAATGTAAACATCCCATATTCCTCTTTTCCATTAGGATCATAGTTAATGGCTCTGGAAAAGAAAAAAAAATTTTGTTTTGAGGGGTAGCTGAGCCAAAAATAACTGAGGGAAAGCTATAAATTCAGGCAACCTGCGGTTACTGATGGCAAATGGAAAGAGGCAGGCTCACTGGTCATGGGCTACCTTTTTATCTTTGTGTGGGCAGCAGACTAGGAGGAGGAGTGGCTAGCTTCACAGGTAGGAGAGGAGGTGGATGTCCCAAGACAATGACTTTCTACGACTAGTTATTTGTCAACCTGGTAGCCGTGTCTGTCAGTAAAATATGAGGCTGAAGCATCACTGGTTTACTTGCCACACAACTTTGGGCACCAAGCAATGATGGCTCTTCACTCCCGGACAGATGTTGTGGCAGGGAAGCTGGATGCAACAAGAGCTACTAGAAGACAAATCAGTAGAGAAGGCAGGTAGATGAACATAGAAGGAGGGTGTGTGATATGCAGCCAGCCACAGGCACCAATTGACAGGACCTGGTGGCTTGGTATTGTTTTAGTTAGAGCCATTTGGGTTACAAATCTACCCACACCATCATATTGAAAAGAGGCAACTTGGTAAAGATCTAGGCAGGAATGGCAAACCATCCATGGGTGGTTCTATAAAACGGTATTCTTCCCATTTATCCAGGGGTCTATGATTTGCCCAAGAGCTTCACTATTCATTCTTGGATTTGTTTCCTGTCTACAGATGGGCTTCACTTTTTGCCCAGTGAGAGTGGCTGAAGTTTTCTATAGAGTCAAAGATGAGCTCTCATCATGGGAACCTCACTCTTGACTCACTTCATTCTCTATATCACTCCATCCCCTTTCCACTTGCTAAACCTTCTCCCACATTACCTCTGCTATCATCATCACCACTGATCAAGTCACAGACAAGTCACTCTACAACAGAATATCCTGGCCTTGTTGAATATAGAGGACCAGAGCTGTTGTCTCCATTTTGACTGAGCCTATTTCCATGTATTAATATGTACAGAGCTGGATAGAACTTTTCCTTATTCCTTCAGTTAGCTTTCAACAATGCATATCAGTCCAGTTGAGGTGCTGGTGGTAGACTTTGAAGATGGCAAGGATGTTTTCCCAGAACCCCCAACTGCTGCTCCCTAGTGTGAGCTGGGTTGAGACAGGACAAAGAGCCAATGTTCCAGACTGTCGTCCAGGATCATGCCTCAAGACAGAGGCTATGACTTCCTGGGACTTGAAAAATTACATGTTAGAACTGAAGCACCAACTCAAAATATTAGATGTTATCTCAGTTGTGTAAGGCAGATTACTCTCAGCGTATCATTTTTACACATCCCAGAGGTGGATGCAGGCCTCCTACCTAGCCCAGCTCATAGCACCCACTTCCTTCCTGCATTCTCAAAGTCACTCATCCTCGCCACTCCTTTCATGAATGAATAAAAATGGAATTTGGCACTGGGTGGAGGCCTTTGTTCCAAATGGCCATCATCATGGCTGGACTTAGGACTCCGCAACTCCTTGTAACTAAAGTGCCTTAATGTCTTTATTCTTGCTGTTGGTTGCACAGCTGTACGGGGTGTGGTAGATTGGAATTAATTTGATGGAATCCCAGCAATTTATCCATAGGGCTATGAATATAATCTTCCTGGACCAAGATGAGGTCCAGGAAGCGCTCTCTATACTGAAAATCAGGGGATTTTTGGAACACTACTTAGAATTCTGAGGTGGCTAAGAATCTCCATCTTTAATAAATAGCTCCAAACCAATCCATAACCGAATAAGTTTGGAAAGTAGACTGGAACAATTCTAAAATTCTGTTTACTTAGCATCAGAACATCTTGGGTGCTTATTATAAACAGTGGTACTTCAGCTCCTGAATTTAATTCCTTCCACAATTCTGGTCACAAACCAAATTGGACAAGAGCTGAATTAAATCTCTGCATCAGATCAACATTGAACCTAACTATTGAATTTGATTCTGTTCTTGCTCAATTTGGTTTGCCACCAGAATCACTGAAAGAATTAAGTTCATGACTTGAGACACCACTGTACATTCCTGTCTTCTGCCCAAAGAGTCTACTTCCAAAGCCCAGGAGTGGGACCCTATGAATCCGCATTTTGACCAAGTGATTCTGAGAACCATTATTTTGGAAAAATCCCATTTCACTTTCATATTTTCTACCTAGAGACAATGTGATCTGGCAAGAGCTTATTTTTTATTCTATTCTGGAACAGAATGCATGGACCAGGTAAGGGTGGGAGGTCTTGCAGGAGCCCAGGAGTCCTAGAACAATAGCCACTGTGTAGGAGAGACAATGAGCATAGTGATTAAAGGGATGGGTCACAGAGCAACGGAGTTGGCTCTCACATTTAAGAAGAGGAATAAAACAAACTGCATTTAAATAGGGACAAAATAACTGTTATATACAAATCAAACTGCTCATTATCATATTGAGTTCTTGACCAGGCCCTAAATGTCTTGGGTGTTTAATCTTTGCATAAGCTTTAATTTGTATTTTAGAGAAACTAAAAATGCATTCAAACATGTAGCAAGTAAGTAACAGAGCTTGGTCCCAGAAGTCTTTTCTGAAGTCAAACCATGTGGTTTCAAGTACCACAGTGTTTTGTAGCAAGGAGGAGAAATTACTTCCAAAGTTGGGAAAAAGAAAACCATAACTACAATGTTATATGCACTAGAGACTCACTGGCTAATAAAATGAATCTTGAATTTGATCACAGATTCTTTTGTAATTAAAAATCCATCACCATAATTTACCAATTTTGTAAACTTCTATTTTTATGAAGTGTATTTTATTAAAATTACACACCTGTGTGATCTAGGGGGGCTCTAGGGCTCCCAAAATGCGTAAAACATTAAAAGTCACAGAGGTGATGTAAAAGGAAACCAGCTAAAGATTCCAGACTACATAATTTCCCATTCCCATGGAAACGCAGTTCCCTAAATAAATCACACAGCTACTGGCTCTGTGACATCCCCTGCCTTAGTCAGCAGTGGAGCCTGCGTGGTCCCCAGTTCTCCTGCCTTGCACCTTGCAGAGGAGGGAGGCAGGGATCCCAGCCTAGGGTTGGGTTCGCCTTGAGGCCACACGTTAACCAAGAGCCCACTCCTTTCGGCCCTGCTGCAAAGGCTTGTCCTGAATGGCAAGAAAAAGGAGAGATCAGATCTCTGATTTTCTGCAAACTCACTGCATTGAGAACAAATAACTGTAATCAAAATGCCTGTTGTTGACTTGACAGAAACCTTAAGGAGAAGCTTACCAACGCTAAACACATGGCTCTATACCCTCATTTTCAAAGTAGTCCTTTAAGATATAAACGTGTGTATGAGACTGTGAAGAAAAAGCAATAGCTATGTAGAAAGCTCTTAAAGGTGGGGCTTGGAGAATTGAAAACTACAGGCATGTGCTGATCTTCCCCTTCCCCCTCCTCTATCCTTTCACATGGTTCCTTATAAAGAGGGTGGATCCCAGCAAAAAGTCTTTATTTATGCTTCTTGTTTAATCAAATTACAAGCACAGATAACAAACAAAGATTTTGAGTAGCTGATGTCTGGTTGGGGGTTGAAAATGGGCAACAAAAATGATATTTAGGTAATCTGTGAACCGCGGATAACCCCAACCTCCCAACTCACAGGGAGTAGCCTGAATAATTGGTTCCAAAACAACTGAACTCTCTGATTAGTTGCATTAGTCACTTGATCAGCAAGGTTTTATGGGCAATATCGGTAAACTCATCATTGGCTTGAGCAGGAACCAGAAATACAAAACCCGGAGGGCCTTCAAGAAGCTCTTTGTTTAGGGGAGATCAGATTAATAGTAGGGGACATTACTGCGTAAGGAAACAAGTCCAGCTACCTTGAGAATAACTAGAGGGTCTGTAGGAGTCCAGAACAGGAAGTGGGCAAAAGGTACTAGGAGGGAGCTTTGTGGAAGAAGTAAGCTTTGGCTCTAGAAGGCTTAGACGACCAGAGAAAGCTGTACTGAGGGTATCCAGGAGAGAAGAGTTAAGGCTTTCTTTCCATGTATCAAAATCTTCTCAGCCCAACCCTCAGATCTGGCTAGCCCTTTCAGTTTTGCACCAGAGTCCTGCAAAGATGAATGCCTAAAGAGTTGAGTCTCCATAGAAAGCAACGATGTCAAATGCATACGTATGTAAAGCCTCAGTAGCATTAAATTGCATCAATTGTAATTTAACTATTATGGATTTTTACAAGACAACACCCTTTATTCTAAACAGTATAGAATTAGAAAAACTGCACGGAATTTCTTCTACCTTTTTCTTTGCCTGGATATAAAGTGGAAGGAATAATTGTTTGGTGGGATAAGAGCCAATATTCCTTTATAAATGTGATTATTTACTTCCTCCATATTACATAAATCAAACTGCATTTAGAACAGATGCATAAGATTCCAGGATAAGGAAAGGTACTACTAACCTATAATGGGGGGTTAATTACTGAAAATATAGCTAATTCCTATTACTGTGTTTAGTGAAGTCTTATATCATTTCTAATGCTGTTTTTTTCTATCACTATTTTGTATTCTTTAAAAATAAAAAAAGAAAATATAGCTGAAAAGTCATCTTTTCACATTTGATTATAAAGAAACAGCATCCCATGATTTAGAGGAACGTTGATCAAAATCATATCTCAGCTTGCAAATAGAATTTTAACTGGCAATTTGGCTTCTAGGTAGTGTATTACGACTTATATTTCTTTCTCTTTCATAAAGAACACAAGGCAGAATTAGTGCCACGTCAGTTCCCCAGAATTGCTTGGAAGTGTTCCCAGATGTTCCACCAGACTTACATCATAAACCTTCCAGCCTCTCTGCTAGGTGGATCTTGCAATTTTTGCTTCCAGCTTAACAGATTGCAATATATCCTGTCCTTCCCAGTATCACTGGACAGTAGCATTAATGCCACCTGAATACTGAGGTCTTTCTGAGAGCAACTCTGAGTTCATATGGTTCTATTATTCACTTAACCAAGCTCTCATGGATTCAGATTCACATAAAAGATGTTGCCAAAACTTTCAGCTTTCTCAAAATATTAATAAACAATGCCATGAAATAAAGGTTCTAGACTCAAATCGACATAGGAAATGCTGCAGATCCTCCAAGACTCCATGTAGGGATTTAAAGTGCATATTAATTGAAACAAAATTTAAAGAAATCAAACAAGAAATATTTCTTTCAAAACTGATTTGACTACACAATTCCTTCCTCTTCCTTTCTTTCTAAGAGAACTCTGGAATATAATCATAAGTCTAATAATAGTAAGAGCTCATGTCTGTGGCTAACGCTATTTATTTAGTGATGATCTCAGAAATTTTTATGTATACAATTAACACAATTTAGTACTAATAGTTTTATTCTTTGTCTGAACCATATAAGAATCTTAAAATGCTGACAACCTAGCCAGGTGTGGTGGTAAATGCCCAAATTACCTGTACTCAGAAGGCTGAGGCAGGAAGATTGCCTCCAAGCTAAGGTTGGGCTACATAAAGAGACCCTGTCTCCAAACAACAACAAAAAGTATCATGTTAATCATCACCTACCAAACTTGTTATCCTCTCTACATTAGTCTCACACATTAGACATCAATTTAGTCATTGTACAGTTAACATGCTTTCAATTTTCGAGTATTGCAAATCTTCCTCCTAACACTGGAAAGAAGTACCATGATGTGATGATAAATCTTCTCAGGTCTGTGTTTGTACACCTATTTTGCTGTATTTCTGAAAGACTGTATTTGCTAACTATAGAATTCTACATAGAACATTGTTTTCTTTTAGTGCTTTCAAAGTTTGTTTTCTATTTTTCCCATTTCATTACGGTTGCGGAAGAGTTAGCAGTTAGTCATTGCAGATGGTTTTGTTTGGGGGGGTTTGTTTATTGTTTGATTTTCTGCTGGATTGTATCCATTGTCTTCTCCATGTCTTTGTTGTTTTGAATTTGTTACATTGTTGCATATTCCTCCTCGCTTTTGTTTTTGGCACTCAAGGGGAAACTCATTTAATCTGGCAACTGGCATTTTTAGTGTCTAGCCTCCTCTGGCAAAACTTAGTCATTATGTCTCTTAAAATATAGGATCTCTTTCTTTCTTGATATTTATTCTTAGAATTTACATTATGTGTACATTGGGCTCACCCATTCTGCCCTCTATGTTTCTTAATCCCTTTTTCATATTTTCCTTTGTCTGTGTGCCACCTTGGGTGTGACTTCCTCGGCTTTGCTCTCCAAGTGACTAATTGTCTCTTTAACTGTGTTTTGATAAAATGTTAAGACAATCCATCTCGATTCTGCTTTCAATTATGATAACTTTCGTTTCTGGCCGTTCTTTCCAGGCTCCGATTGAAGATTTGTTCCTTCGGACACACTGATTTAATTAATTTACATGTTTACATTTTATATTATGTATTTGGTACCTGGCAATTCTGATGACCTGAATCTGTATGTCTGACTCTGTGGTGTACAATTTTGTGGTTGTATCCTTTTCCTATGTTCACATGAGCAGATGCAAGATGAAATTATAAGAGGGATTTCTTCAAAGCTAGATAGTAAAGTTGCTCCAGAGAAGATCTGTATTTGTTTCTACTGTAGTAGACATAATACCATAAATTTGTGGTAAGACCATGTGGTGTTAACACATGGATAGAAAAGGAGAACTTATGAACAAATATATAGAAAGACTTTAGAAAGAGGTACAGACTTTCCATACGTAGTAAGTCAATGCATGACAGAAGTAGCATTGTATACAGTGAACAGGTGGTCATTTATTCAATAAATAATGCATTATAATGGAAAAAAGACTTTTCTTAATAGGGTCACAGTAAGAAAGTATGGTTTTTGATGATGAAAGACCATAAAGGAACCAAACTAACAGGAGTCATTCTCACATTAAGATTCATATACTGGTTTCAGGATAGGTCTGAATTTTGATAGTGTATGAAAAATGGCATGAATATGCACAAAACTATAAGAAAACATAAATTCTAGTACAAAATATTTGAACATTTTTACTTATAATTGGTGATGTTAGAATTAGTATTGCTTTTATGCGACTATTATATCTCTCCTATAAGATAAAACAAATGAGTTAATGTGAGATTGTCTAACTGTACAATATTTTCCCCTGAGAACATATTATATTTTTGAGGACCAGGATTTTTAGTGTAAAACAAAAGTTGTCAAGATATATAAGAGGCTAAATAAAAATGTCATATTTCTAAATTTATATCAGAATATAATAAATTTAATATAATAAACAATCTAAACCTACCTATCTTTATCTATCTCATCCATCTATCATCAGACATCTGTTCATCCATCCATTCAAAAAATTTAGAACCATTCACCAACTAGCTGTACTTAAGTTGTGGTCTTGAAATACCATTTCCTATTCAAAGAAATCAGCATTCCTTAAAGAAATGACTGACTCTAGCTATGAGGCAGGAAATAAAGAAGATAAATCTGAAGCTCCTTAACACACCAGATATCAAGGAGACTAGTGAGATGACTACCATCATTTCTACAGGACCTATTCTTTTCTTTTCCCACTGCCTATTGTTAAAGATGGGATACTTTGAGCTCCTAGGTTAAGAATTGCCAGTGACTTTTTCAGAAGCCCCAATACAATGTTAATCAACTAAACCATCATCTTCAAAACAAGTTAAACAGAAAGACTTATTAACCACTTATCCTTGCTTTCATTTCAAAACCATGCCACTGAAAAAACTAAACCATATAGGAGAAGAAGCATGTCTTTATAAAGTTAATCCAACCAATAAAAATGATAGCTTAGAACATTGTCATTTTGCCACCATGATAAAGCATGTTGGCAATAATCAGATGTGCTGCTCCCACCGATGAGAGAACATGCGGCTATTTGGTTCCAAAATATCAAATCTAATATTGAAATATAAATACATAAGCCTTGAAATAAAATATCAAGATCCTGAACCCAGCTTCCACTTTTCAGGAAATAGGTTGTGTTGAATTTGGGTAAACAAACAATGAGCAAAATCTAGACTTCCAGGATATAGTGAGAAGGAGAGAGAAGGGGAAAGAAACAACACAGGAAAGAAGGAAAAATTAGAAGCAAAGCTTTTGTAAATAAAGAAGGGGGGTGGGGTTGAAGGGAGGAGAGGCAAATGGGAAAAAAACCCAAGATATATCAGGTGCAGATACAAAGTCCCTACGATGAATGTGATCAGTAGGCATATCCAACATGTATTAATAAACTTAATTAATATCATACAATAAGTCTATTTTTGTCTTGCTTCTTTTGCAGATAGATGGTTTTGAGATGTTTCTGTTGTGTTGTATGTATCATTAGTTCATTAATGTTTATTGCTGATTAATATTTCATTGACTAAATATATCATAATTTATTTATATATTCACCTGTTGATGGAAAGTGAATTCTTTCTAGGTTCTACTTACCATTATTATGGCCTCCATTTTTTCCTTCTTTCCTGTGTTTTTCTTTCCCCTTCTCACTATACATTGGAAGTCTAGATTTTGCTGATAGCTTGTTTACCCAAATTCAACACAACCTATTTCCTGAAAACTGGAAGCTGGATCCAGGATCTTGTTATTTTATTTCAAGGCCAATATGTATAAATTGGTGTATACATTTTTGCCTGAAAATATGTTGTCATTTCTTTCAGGTAGATATCTAAAAATAGAATTGTTGGTCTGTATGGTATAGAAGCTTAATTTTCCATGGAAGTACAAAGATTCCAACTTTTCCAAAATAGTTGTATTGTTTAATTATATCACTAGAAAATATAACAATTCTTACTGCTTTACATCTTTGCCAATAATTGTCAGTATTTAAATCACTTTAGATTTAGTGAATTTGTAGCAGAATCACAGTGTGGCTTCATCTTAGATTGAAGTTTTTTTGGTGCTTATTCATTTTTCTTATATATAATTTGTGTATGTGGAATGTCCACTTAAGTGTTTCCCACGTTGATTGAATGGAGAATTTGAATTTCAAAGTTTAAAAATATATTCAGGATAAGTCTATTGTGATAGGTAACTTTCCTTGCCTGGCCTTTCTATTTTCTTACCAGAAAGAGCAGAAACATTTGGTTTGAGAGGTCTGCTGTCTTTCTTTTACCTTATTCTTTTAATTACTGAGAAATGTTTGATTATCTGAAGGTCATGAGGATTTTCTTTTCTATTTCTTTATTAAATATGTTTTATTATCTTTTTAATAACTGAAGATTAGTGACATTGACTTTTTTGTTATTAATGTTGGTATTTGTGACCCCCCCTCCTCTCTCTCATGCACACACACACACACACGCCCCTTCATCAGTCTGATTAGAGGTTTACTACTTCCACTAATTATTTTAAATTACTATTTTTTAATCAATTTTCCTTTAATATTCTATATGACTTCAGTGCTCTAAATTTATTGATATTTATTTTATACACCAGCTAATAGTTTATTTAGTCAATGTTCCAGATGCACTAGAAAATAATGTATATTCTTCTGGGTGGAATCATCTATAAATATATATATGATTGTAATTTTTATTGAAAATTTATTATTATAACACTTTCCTTTCATCCCTGGTAGCATTTTTGTTCTGAAGCCTGCTTCAGCTTCTTCATATTAGCTTTTGCACAATGTAACTTTTTTGATCATTTTACTTTTTGTTAAAAACAGTTGTAAGGTATAATTCACACGTCACATAATTAACTCACTTAGTGCAAATTCAGTGGCTTTTAGTGTTCACAGTTGTGCATCTATCACCACAACTATCACAATATTTTTGTCACCTTAAAACTGTAGAAGCTACCGTATTCTTTGGCATTCATGCCTCACTTTTCTCAACCACAGCCCTAGGCAACCTCTGATTGGTTTTCTGTTTCTATAGATTTTCTTGTCTGATCATTTCATAAAAATTGTATGAAAGAATATATAGTCATTTGTGTCTGGATCCTTCTGGACAATATTTCTTTAGAGTTTACTCAAGTTTACATATATTAGTATTTCATTTGTTTTTATTGCCAGATTAAATTCCCTTATGTGGGTTTTCCAAGTTGTATGGTGATGGCTATTTGGATTGTTTCCACTTTTATTATAAGTACTATTATGAACATTCCTGTAGAAGTTTTAATGTGAATATGTTTTTATTTTTCTAGAATATATATCTGGAAATAAAATTTCTGAGTTACGTATGGTTAACGTTTTGAGAAAAATGCTAGACTTTTTCAGATGGCTCAGCCATTTCCTATTCCCACTAAATTCTGGCTTTTGCACATTCTCACTGCATATTGAACCTAGTGCCCTTACACCGAGCTAGCTCATTCCTTTTGTATTTTCAAATAAGGTCTCACTAAGTCACTAAGCTAGCCGGGCCAGGGTTCAAAGCTTCCGAGAAAGCTGGATTATACTCATTCACACCATATCCATATGCAGTAGTGACACCACACCCAGTTTGTTCCCTGATGTTTTGATTCTAGTCATTCTACTGCACGGAAAGTGATATCTCATTGTAGTTTTGACTTGCATTTCATTGGTGGCTGACGACATCCAGCATACTTTCATGTGTTGGCCCCTTGTATATATTCCTTGAAGAATACCTGTTCAGGTCACTTGCCTGTTTTTAAATTAGGTTTCATATTATTATATTATAAGAATTTTTTATATATTGTGAGTAAAGGTATATGATTTTACTTATTAGGTATATGATTTTCAAGTATTTTTTTTCATGCTATAGACTGTTTTTCATATTATTCATGGTTTCTTTGAAGAAAACTAGACCTAATTTAGATGACGCATGATTTATATATTTTTATTTTTGTTGTGTCGTACCCCCAATCATATTCTTTTTTAATTTTATTGAAAAAAGGTAAAACAAACTTCAGAAGAGAAAATAAAGTAACAGTTACTACATTGCATATTGTTTCTTCAAAGTCATTATTCACGACACATGATATGGACATAAAATATTGTCTAATTTATATTATTGCGAGGGCCAGGGAGATAGTTCAGTGGCTTGAACACATGCCTGACAAGTGCAAGATCCTGAGTTCAATCCCTGTACTAAAATATATATTAGCATGAGCCTTCCTTTGTAATGAAGTAAGAGATAGTAATAGTATAGCTAGCTTGAATTTCTCTCCTTTCCCTTCCTTTCTTTTCATCCTCCTCATTTCTTTTTCCTCTTGAGAATTAATTACAATTTCTCCATATCTATTGTACATTCTATACCTTATTGACTCTTTCAATTTCTCAAACCTGGAAGACAATATGATGTTTATAATATGAATCTGATTTATTTCACTTATGAGTATGGCCTCCAGTTGTATCCATTTACCTATAGAAGTTCATGGCTGAGGAGTACTCCAGTATATTAAAAATATCACACATTTTTGTCCATTTCTCATGTATCGGCATTTGAGTTGTTTCCAAGATTTAGCTATGAAAAATTGTGCTACTATAAATATAGATGCGCATGTATCACTGTGGTATGATGATTTTCGTTCTTCTGGGAAGATACCCAGAAAGGCAATAGCTGGGTGGAATGGTACTCTAACCCTAGCTTTTGAGGAATCTCCATAATTTCCACAATGGTTGCAGTAGTCACCACTCCCACCAACAATGCACAAGGGCTCCTTTCTCCCCACAACCTGTCTAGCGTTTGTTATTGGTTGATTGCTTGATGGTCGTCATTCTTTTCTGGAGTGAGACAGAATCTCAGTGTTATAGTAATTTGCATCTCTCAAATAACTAATGATGTTGAACATTTTTCATACATTTATTTACCATTTGTATTTCTTCATCTGAGAAATGTATATTCATCTCAGATGCCCAGTTTTTGTATTAGGTCTTTTAATTTAGGGGGGAGTCACATTTTTTTCAATTCCTTATGTGTTCTACATAAAATTCCTTTGTCTGAAGTATAATTCAATAATTTATTTTGCAATATATGAGTTTACTTTTGACTCAGTTTTTTTTTTTTTTTTTTA
>PVKA01027766.1:0-10195 GCA_004027165.1 Ctenomys sociabilis | reverse complement strand
TAGTTTAGTGCATGGTGATAGACAAGGTGTCTAGTTTTAGTCTTCACAGATAGAAAGCCAGTTTTTCCAGCACCATTTATTACAGAAGCTATCTTTCTTCCAGTGAATATGTTTGGCCCCTTTGCCAAAAGTTAGATGGCTGAGTGTGTTTATAGTTGTTTCTGCATTCTAATCTGTCCCACTGATCCTCAGATATGCCTTTTTTGCAGTACCAGGATGTTTTTAATTATAGCAGCTCTGTAGCACAATTTCAGATCAGGGATTGTGATGCTTTCTGCCTTGTCTTTGTTGCCCAGAATTAATTTTGCTCTTCTAGGTCTCTTCAGGGCTCAAATGAATTTTATGAATGTTTTCTCTAGATCCTTAAGGGATGCTAATGGTATTTTGAACAGGATTGCATTAAATTTGTATAACAGCTTTGGAGGAGTATGACCATATTAGTAATATTTGTTCTTCTTGTAAGTGAGAAAGGATATCTTTTATTTTCTGATATCCTCTTTGATCTCCTTTTCAGAGTACTGTAATTTTCGCTCTTCCACAGGAGGCCTACATGCTGCCATTGCTGCCGCTGCCATGTCTCTAGTAATCCCTGAGAAGTTCCAGCACATTTTGCAAGTACTCAACACCAACGTCGATGGGCGGCAGAAAATAGCCTTTGCTATCACTGCCATTAAGGGTGTGGGGCGAAGGTACGCCTGCGTGGTGTTGAGGAAAGCAGACATCAACCTCACCGAGAGAGCTGGAGAGCTCACCAAGGATGTGGTGGAGCGCGTGACCACTATTATGCAGAATCCTCGCCAGTACAAGATCCCAGACTGGTTTCTGAACAGGCAGAAGGATGTGAAGGATGGCAAGTACAGCCAGGTTCTAGCCAACGGTCTGAAGAAAATCCGAGCCCACAGGGGCCTGCGCCACTTCTGGGGTCTGCGAGTCCGAGGCCAGCACACCAAGACCACTGGACGCCGCGGCCGCACTATGGGTGTATCCAAGAAGAAATGAGGCTGCGGGCTTGAGCCAACAATAAATAGTATATATATATCTTCAAAAAAAAAAAGAGTACTGTGATTTTCAATATACAGATCTTTTACTTCTTTGTTAGATTGATTCGTAAATTTTTTTTGCATGCTATTGTGAAAGATATTATTTTCCTATTTCTCTTCCAGTGAGTCTGTTTTTTGTGTACAGTTATGGTATTGAGTTTTGAGTTTGTTCTACTGAATTTGTAGAATTAAACCTAGCAGTTTTGTAGTGGAGTTTGTGGAGTCTTCTATGTAGTGCACGATACCATATGCAAAACCATGATGATTTAATATTTTCCTTTCCTATACTTATTCCCTTTATTTCTCTCTCCTATTTAGTTGCTCTGGCTAATGTTTTTCATTCTATAAAGAATAAAAGTAATGATAGGAGACATCCTTATCTTGTTCCTCATTTTAGAGTGAAAGCTTTCAGTTCTTGTCCATTTAGTATGATGTTGGGTGCTGGGTTTTCATAGATAACTTTTATTCTATTGAGTTAAAGACTATGTACTCTGATTTTTTGTAGGGTTTTTAACATGAAGGAGTGTTGGACTTTGTCAAAAGCTTTTTCTGCATCAATTGAAATGAGCACTTGATTGTTGTCCTTGGCTCTGTTGATGTGGTGTATTACATTTGCTGATTTCCTATTTTGAACCATGGCATTTCTGACATGAATACCACTTGGTTATGGTGTATAATCTGCTTGACGACTTGTTGCATTCTGTTCACAATTGTGTTATTGAGGACTTTTGCATCTGTGTTCATTATTATTGGCCTGTAGTTTTCTCTGTTGGTTGGGCCTTTCTTCAGTTTTGGTATCAGATTAATACTTTTCTCCAGGATTGCTTCCCTTTCAATTTCATTAAAGAGTTTGAGGAGTATTACTGTTAAATCTCTAAATTTGTTGTGGAATTCATCTATGAATCTGTCAGGGCCTTCACTTTTCTTTGTTGGTAGGTTTTTAATTATGTTTTCAGCTTCATTAACTGATATTGAGTTATTTAGAATTTTTATGTCTTATTGATTCACTCTAGTAATATATGTTTCTGAAAATCTGTCCATTTCTTCTGTGTTTTTCATCCTATGTGAGCAAAGATATTCGAAGTTAATCATCTGAGTTTCCACAATATCTGTAGTGATTTCACCTTTCTCATTTCCTCATTGCATGGATCTGAGGTGTTTATTTCCTTTTTCGATAAGACTGGCTAGGAAAACCAGCTCAGTGATTCTTTGTATTATTTTCTTAGTCTCAAATGTATTAATTTCTCTTCTAATCTTTAAAATTTCTTTGCTTGGCTTGTTTTTGTTTTTCTAGAAGTTTGAGGTACGACATTAGTTTACCTGTGTGAGTTCTGTTTCCTGATGTGAGAATTCACTGCTATAAATTGCCCTCTTAGGATTGCTTTCATTGTGTAGGTCCCACAGGTTCTACTATGTTGTATCTGCATTTTTGTTTAATTATAGATATTGTTTAATTTCATCTGTGACCCATTGATTGTTCAGGAGGGTGTCACTAATTCTTATGTGTGACATGTGTGCCATTAATTCCTAATTTCATTGCATTATGGTCCAATAATATCCATGGCATAATTTCATTTCCTTTGTATTTAGTTAAATATCTTCTATAGGTTACTATGTGGCCTATTATAGAGAACACTGCATGTGCATCTCAGTTGAATGGGTATTACAGTGCTTTTGTGTGGAATATCCTGTAAACTTGTACTAAGTCCACTTGTTCACAGGCTGGTTCAGTTTTGTTTTGTTTTTGGCAGAACTCAGGATTGAACTCAGGCCCTTGCACTTGCCAGGGAAGTGCTTATTCCACTGAGCCATCTCCCTGGCCCTGGCTGGATCAATTTTGATATTTCTTTGCTGATGTTTTTATCTAGTTGATCCATCTCTTCATAACAATTTGGTGCTAAGGTGTGATGTTACAATTGTTTATCATTTACTTGATTTTTCATGTCTCTTAAGATTTATCTTATATAGTTGAGTGCTCTCAAATTGATGCATATATATTATTATTATTATTATCTCTTCCTCTTGGAGTTTTCTCCTTACAAGAATATACTGACCTTCTTTATCTCTTTTGATCATTCTTGACTTGAAGTTCACATTGTTTGCAAACAGAATAGCTACCCCTCCTTTTTTCTGGTCTCCTGTTGCATCTGAGATTGTTTTCCATCCTTTGATTCTCAGTCTATGAGTTTCTTTTGAGTTAAATGTGTTTCTTTTATGAAATATATATAATATATATTATTATATTTAAATATATATAATACATTTATTATATATATTTTATATGAAATATATATATTATATATAATATATATATTTCATAAATATATATACAGGGTCTATAGGGTCTTACTACATAGATCAGACTTGTAGATATCCTCCTGTTTACAGCCTCCCAAGTGCTGGGATTATAGGCATGTATCACTAAGCCCAGTCTCAATTGCTGTCTCAGCGCACCCCAAGGGTTGGGGCTGGCATGGCTGGCCGGGGGATTGAATCCCTGTCCCCTGTGTCTGCAGGGGCAGGTGCTTTAATCCACTGAGCTATTTGGTCAACTCTTATGTAGCATGTTGTTGGATCTTTTTTCTTGTTCCATTCTTCCAGTCTTTTTCTTTTGATGCTTGAATTGAGACTATTTATACTGATGATTATAACTGAAATGCATTAGTTTATCTTTGTCATGTTATTTTCCTGCTGTTGGTTTCCTACTTTTCCCCTCTATTTAGTTCCTTGCCCTGAGTGGTGGTTACTTTCTGCGACTGTTCTTGGAGTTGTGGTTACTATTATGTCTATATAGACTGCCTTTCAATACCCTTTGTAAGGTTGGTTTGGTGGTCATGAATTTCTTCAGCTGTTCTTTTTCATGGAATTACCTTATTTCTTATTAATTTTGAAAGATAATTTTGCAGGGTACATCAATCTGAGTACATTATTTTCTTTCAGAATTCAGAAGACTTCGCTCCAAGTTCCTCTTGATTTGATGGCTTATAATTCTGTTGGGCTTTCATTTGTAGATGATCTATTTCTTTCTTTCTTTTTTTTCTTTCTTTCTTTCTCTCTCTCTCTCTTTCTTTCTTTCTTTCTATTTTTTATTTTATTGAAGTACAAATATCAATGAGACAGTTTAAAGACACCTTAACAGGACAGATTCAATAAATTAATGCATTGCAAACTATTTTCATAATGTTTTGGTATTGTACAAGGTACATACATGATATTATACTTACAGACATTATTTTAGCAGATGTCTCTTATCAGTGAATTAAGAGAGGGTAGCTGTTTATGTACCTTATTTTTCATACCTGAATTATATCAAAGATTCAATAATCAATACTTTCTACCTTGTTATTTTCCTAGAGGTTGTCCCTCGTACTAGAAGCTGACTTAATATCCTGTCCCACCACCATTAGTGCAAATCTTGCCTCTCATAGAATTATGTAGAATCATGGCATATCTATCCCAACTGTACTGTCCATACACACACATCATGATTCTTCCTTTCTACACCCCTTCCTTTGTCTACACCTATCAAAGATGGGCACTTCATTGTCATTCAACTAACTTAGGTGCTTGAACTCAATGACACAATCCAGCATTCCACAACAATAGTGAGTTATCTGAAGAAGTTGTGGACCATAGCCATTTGCAGATCAACTTATTATTATGGCCCCGTGTTGTATACCTCATTTTTATACTTTTCTGCTGGATGGTTAAGACCTAGATAGAGCAAGACCTATATACCAAAACATGTAGTTTTTGTTTCTGATGAGGTTAGTGAAGTCCCCTCAGGGTTAATCTTGTAATCCTGTACCTTATTCTGTAGATCTTTTGTCTGTGTCATCCATGTGGATGAGTCACTGCCAATGCTTGACCAGTTTGCTCTCTGTGAGAGCCTGAGAGAAAGTTTTCTTTCCATGTGACTCTCCCCAGGCACACAATAGAATTTCAATCTCTTTCCTCTGTGGCTCCATAATCTCCTGAAAATTTGGGGCTCAACTGAGTTTCATGATGTTGCAGTTCAGGTTCTCCTATGTGCTGAGTCTTCACTGACCTTGAAAGGATAGGGCCAAAATGTTGGCTGGCCTTGCATCTCTTCTGTTTCTCCAGTTTTGATCTGTGAACTTAGGTTGTTAACCATCCAGAAGAAAAGCTGAGTTTTTAGTACCCTGCAGCATATGCCATTCACTTTGCCTTATCTGACTCAATTGTTTTTAGTTGTTGTTGTACATTTCTATTTCTATTTCTTCTTTTCACTTCTTATACTAGGGAGACTATACGACATTTACACATGTGTGTCTGGTTTACTTCATTTATGAGTATATGTTCAAGTGGCATCCACTTCAGTATAAATGCTTCAAGCTTATCATCTTAAGCTTAGCTGAGTAATACTCCATTATATAGAAATACCACATCTTTTTTCAACCATTCCTCATGTGATGGACATCTTGGTTGTTTATAAGATTTTGCTACCACAAATTGTGCTGCTATAAACATAGGTACACATATGTCACTATGATATAATGTTTTCAGTTCCTCTGGGAAAATTCCCAGTCTTTCTTTCTTTTTTCTTTTCTTTTTTTTTTTTTTTTTTTTTTTTTTTTTTTTTTTTTTTTTTTTTTTTTTACAGCTTTTAATATTGTTCTTGTGCTGAACTTTCAGAATCTTGATTATTACATTTCTAGGTATAGTTTTATTTTGATTGTGTATTATTAGAGTTCTGTATCCCTTACTTGTTTATATGTCCAATTCTTTCCCCATGTTTGAGAAATTTTCTGTTATTACTTTTCCAAACAGTTTTTTTATGACATCTGTGTTAAGTCCTGCTGTTTCATTGACACTGTTCAATCTTATACTACTTTTCTTCGCATTGTCTTGCAGCTCTTACATTTTTATTTCCTGATCCTTTGTTATTTAAAACGTTTTTCTTTTCATAATCCATAGGCTCAATCCTGTGTTCAAGGTCTGAAAGTTTATCTTCAGTTTGATTTAAGTGGTTTTGCCAGCTTTCAATGGAATTTTGAATTTCCTATATATCTATCTGAATCTGTTTCATGCATTCTATTTCTTTCCTATATTGATAATTCATGACTGCATCTTTTTCCTACCATCATCTATTTCAACTCTAGATTTGCTGAACCATTCCTTTTTGAATATTGATTTTTTTTTAACCTGAGAGATTATTTCTGATCTGATTTGTCTATAGCTTCATGGATTTATTTCATTGGTTGTTATCATTTCAGAAATGTCAGATGTGTGCCTTCTATCTTCTTCTGTCTCACTGTCTCCTGTGCTTGTTCTGAGTGCGCTGGAGGTCTGAGGTTGCACTTTGATTGTGCATTCTGGTATTTTCTATTTCACAAAATTTTAATTTTGTTTTCCATGTTGATCCTTATGAGTCTTTGTAGTAGGGTGTTGTATCACTAGTATCAAGCCCTCTCTAGGAAGAGTCTGCTCTTCAGAGGTGTCTTCTGCGTATAGGAGGTTCTTGGTTTTGTCTATCTCAATTAATTAAGAGTAGAATGTTGGTATTTATTTTCCTCAGTCCCCAGTTCTTTGTATTGGGCATTGAGGTTTTTACCCCAGAGCTTCCCAGTATTGTTACAGAAGGGAGAACAACTGATTACAAACCAATATGACATGCTAACTGAACTAGTATAATTAACAATAACTATAGCATAAAGCACAGTTTAGAAACTAAAAAACTGTGATAAGTATTAACTTTGTACCTTGAACTATAGGAGAAAAATCTGTAGTTATATGATAGAACCAACTGTAAATTAGGATCTTAGATGTAAAATGCTTCCCTTTGTTGGAGCGGTTTTACCTTGTGGTGGGGAAAATATAAGAAGGATCACGTATAAAACAAAGATAACTAAAAAGGAAGTAGAAACAAGGATACAAGACAAAGGATGGTTACACAAGCTTTGGGAAACTAAGAGAACAGGGCAGAAAAGAAAGAATGGATGAGTTAGCAAGGGATTATTTGAACTAGGACTCTGCATTTGAAAGATCGGGTTAGTTTTCTGTGGCTGGGCTTCTCTGCTGTTTAGAAAAAAGAAAAAGAAGATAAGACAAAAAGAAAAGAGGAAAAGAAAGACAAAACTAAAATTTTTTAAAAGGGAGCAGCCACACCATCCGCTTCTCTTCTGTGTGTCTTTGTCCCCAAGCACAACGCTGGTTCACCTAATTCACCATCTACTGACTCCATTGTTAGTGCCGCTTCAGACCGTCTCCCCTGCTAGTCCTGCCTGTCCATCATGTGAGCCCTAGCCGGGGTCTTACTGTGTGGCGGGCATTTCCCCAGCTGCCTGGTCCCGTGGCGGTGATGGAAAGGGGCCAGTCACCTGGGTCCCCTCCAGGCCTGATTGCTGGGCCCCAGGTTCTTCCTGATTAATTGCCAGGTCTTACCTCATATTCCTCTTAATGTGTCTGGGTCCTTACTCATGAGCTATATTTTAAAGAAATCTAAAACTAAGGAAATAGCCTTTTGTTTGTAAGCTACAAACATTTCTGGTGCTCCTAATTCTTCTATGTAAAACCACATTTCCATCTTTAGTCATTCTTTTCTACCTGAAGAACTTCTATGTATGTTTCTTAAAGCCTAAATATTTTATACATGAATTATCCCTGTTTTTGTTTGGCTGAATTTTTTTTTCGCATTTCTGAGGGATATTTTAATTGCAGATAGAGTTCTAATTTGACAGTTTTTTCTTTCAGTATTTTGAAGATAACCATCTGTTGTCACTTGGTTTACATAGTTTCTCACAACAAAAAATGTATCAATTCTGATCTTTCTTCTATAATTTTTGGGCTTGTGGCAGCCAAGATATTTTACTTTGTCACTGTTTTGAAACACTGATAATAATGTGCCTGTGTCACTTTTAGGAGGTTTTGTCTATACGCGACAGCTTTTTTGAGATTAATTGGGCTTCTTGGATCTGAGGATGTATAATTTTCATAGAATTGGGAAGTGCTTCACTCAGTCACACTTCGGTCTATTTGTTTTTCTTGCCTTCCTCCCTTCTCATTCTGGTATACAGCTGTATGTACTGTGTGCCTTTTGATATTGCCTCATGGGTCAGTGAGATTGTATTCCTTTTTTAAATGTCACTGCCACTTTGTTTTTCATTCTTTCTTTTTTATGTATTTGGTACAGGGTCTCACTACACCGACTGGTCTTGTAGTGACCTTCCTGTGTTCAGCCTCCCCATTTCTGGGATATGGGTACGTGCCACCATGCCTGGACTCAGTGGTCTGCTCAGTGTGCCCGGGACAGGGCCAATGCTGCATGTGGTGCCGGGGATAGAACCCGGGTCCCTGTGCTTGCCTAAGCAGGTGCTTAGTCCTCTGAGCTATCTTGCCAGCCCTCCACTACCACTTTTTGCTCTATGCCTCATTTTGCAGAGATTCTGTTGCTGTATTTTCAAAGTTACTAGCCCTTTTTATTGTAATGTCTAATCTATTAGTCACATCCATTGAATTTTTCATTCAAATATTTTATTTTTCCATTTCATAGGTTTGATTGGGTTCTTTTCTATGTCTTCCATCCCTTTCAGTACTTCAACACTATCCTAACAGATATTGTATCATCCTGTTATTCTCAACATCTCTGTGATTTCTCCACCATGGCTAATCAGTCTAATACTCCCATCTCTATGTATGCTTACAATTGCCTACTTTCTTTGAACAGTTTTGTGCAATTTCAGTTCATGTACAGTATACCCAGTGTCTGTTATTGCAATGATTCACAGAGACCCTCATGCAGATTTCTGGAACCTTTATTCATTTGTTTTTCTTTGCTATTTAAGTACCCTTGATTATAGGACTCTTTGAACATATTTATGAGGTTCAATAAATGAAATCCATAAATGATCATTATTTCTTAAAAAGCATCCCCTGACAATCAATATTATTATCATTCACACAATAACATGCATTAATCTATTCCTAGCAACAACTTTAATCATCAATAAGATATTAAAGAAATAAGCATTATTCCCCTAGCTCTTCCTAACCAGTAAGTGATTTTATTTGGTATCCAAGTAACAAAAGACATTATCTGCATATCACTTCATGCAGCTCAATGGCAATTTCTAGGTGGCAACAGCAGTTTCTAGTTTAGACGTTCTGTAGCTCTGAGTATTTTCTCTCTGCATGAGAAGCTTAGTTCAATCCTCTATGGTTCCCTTAACTCTGAGAGAAAAAAAAAAAGGTTTAATTGAGAGGCATGTCCAGGAAGGACACCAGAGCAAGGGGAAAACAAGCCATAAAAGGTAGTAAAACACCAATAAATTGTGAGTTAATGAATAGGTTACCATCACAGATAAGTGGGACTTAATACTGAGGATGTTCTAAGAAAATAGATGCAAGGCAGCGGGCTTTCTAGAGGAATAGAAAGCTGAATTATTTGTTTATCAGTTTCCATTGCTCATTGGGTATTGAACAGATGGGAGCAAGGGCAGAGTTAGTTTGCATGTAGACAATCCCCTCAGCAGAAAGTCACAGGAAGCTGTCAGAGTGTGTGGGAGCCATTGGTAGGTGACCTCCAGGGTAAGCGGAGGGGATATGGGTGTGGTGTCAACAGTGTCCTCCTTTCCTTGGAAACAGGAACTCACAAAAATCTCCTGTTTTGTTTACCTTAACCAAGTACACTCATTAATGTCAAAAAGAGACAAGGCCAATATAAATCAGGGGCTCATGAATGGAAACTTGACCCTTGCCCAATCCTGTGGAATGAGAACGGTGACAACAGAGTTATTAACAGTTGCTGAATGAGCAAAGGTTGAACAACAGTCTGTAAGCAAACTTTTGGCCTCTTCAGCAGATTCCTTCCCTTCACTGTCTGTTTATTTGGCCTGAGGTCTGGTATATAGTTTAGCTCAACAGCCCTTACATTCATGGCTATGTATTCATATTAACAGTAAGTATATGTGGTGGTGGGCTTTTAAAAGGATGATGGATCTTACGTATAATCCGGAGGAATAGCCATGACAAATTCTTTAGGTTTCCAAAGGGGTTGTGGGGGAGAGGCAAAGAGAAAGAGAGAGAAAGACAGACAGACAGACAGACAGACAGAGAGACAGAGAGAAAGAGACCATGGAAGGTGGTGCAAGGCTTCTTACAAGGACAATAACAAGTTATATGGCCACAAAGATGGA
>PVKA01027765.1:0-30145 GCA_004027165.1 Ctenomys sociabilis | reverse complement strand
AGGCAGGGAGGGAGGGAGGGAGGCAAAAAGAAAGGGAAGAAAGAAAACACTGTGAAGCCAGAGCTATGAGCAAAAAGCGGACAGAAGCCTGGAATCCTAGCACTTGAGAGACAGAGGCAGGAGGATCATCGAGTGAGGCCAGCCTGGGCTGTCTCCAAGGGGAGGGTGGGTGGGTGGGAAAGAGAAAGCAAGAAAAAAAGAGAGGTTGGCAGGCAAGAGGGAAGGAGGCACGGAGGGAAGGAAGAGAAATCTTAAGTCAAGGGAAGGCAGAAGCCTGGATGAACACCAGACAGGTGACCAGGCCTCACCTCACATGGATAAAAATCCCAGAGGAAAGTGCCTCTGTGCACCAGGGTACAATCAAGAGGCTGGATAAGCTTCAGGACATGAGGAAGCACATTACTATGCCTTGTTTAAAAAAAAAAAAAAAAAAAAAAAGAGGCAGTAAGAAACTCCAGGAAAAAATAAAGACATACAAGAAAACTGAGGTCCAAATTAGAAGCAAACTACAAAGGCAGGTGAGCATGTACAGCCAACTAAGAGCTCCAAGCCAAGCTCTGCTGGCCAGGCTTTCGTGCTACATTATCTGTCCTGCATAACCATGCTATGAGGTGGCAGAAGGAAATGGACTCCAGCATAAGCCCTGGCACATGGACATGGACTTCACACACAGTTCTTAAACACAAGCCGTCAGGGGTCAAAAGCAAGCTTGCAGCTGGGTGTGCTGCCACATGCCTGTAATCCCAGCACTTAGGAGGCTGAGGGAAGATCATTTTGGCTTCAAGGCCAGCATGGGCTGCACAATAGTTTAAGACCAACCTGAACTACACAGCAACAACCTGTCTCTAATCAATCGCACATGCCCCTTTATTCTGTAGGTATCAGGGAAAGGTAGAGAGATCAGTGTGTAGTCAGAGCAAATAAGAGAAACAGGATAACAGTAACGAAGATAATAAAACATTAGTGCCAACCAGATAGCTCAGTGGATTAAAGCGCCTGCTTAGGCAGATGCAGGGGTTTGGGTTCGATCCCTGGTGTGCTGTGCTGGACCCGCTCCTGAGGTACACTGAGACAGCGATTGGGGTTTGGCGTGGTGGTGTGCGCCTGCGCTTGGGAAGCTGAGAAGAGGAGGATCACTACGAGTCCAATCTGTGAGACTCTGTGGACCCTGTACTAAATATAAAAAAATAAGATAAAATACAATACAACACAATCAATTCAAGAGAAGGTGGAATGGGTAGGAGTGAGGCAAACCCTTAAATTTCATGGCAGGGAAATAACACACTAAATCTGATAAATTAAAGAACAGCCATAAAATACAGTTCTTTTATGGCAGTAACCACCACGACAACTAAAACCAGAAAGAGAAACGTTGGCTTCAGGAGAGTAAACTTGAACTAGGAAGAGGATACTCTTCATTCTAAGCTTTTCTGTTTCATGAAACTTCTTCATAACAATTGAAATGAACATTTAAGTACAAATTTCAAGTATCTACATTTCCTTAATCACTTTCAAAGAAACATTAGAGAAAACTGCTAACTGGTTCTAGGAAAATTTTCTTCTAACTGCCTCACGCTAACCACATTCCTGGAGATTAACAATGCACATTAGTTACATTCAGCCCACCAGAGCGGACCTGCCTCCCCCAGACAGGCTAGGTGGCCTAGACCATGGCCTGCTGTGGGGGCACAAGAGTCTCTGGAAAGAGGCATGCAAGTTCCAACACCTGAAGCTGGGAATGTGGCCTTTCTCAGGAGCGTGATGGATTTCAAGATGAGGCTGTGAGTAGGAGGGGAAGGAAGAGGAGCACAGGTGATCAAGTGAACAGAAAGGCAGAGACCACAGTGACACAGCAGGGAGTGGCCAGCCAGGAGCATAGCAGATGCCAGGTCCGAGAGGCCAAGAGAGAAGCTGGGCAACCTCCCTCACAGCTGTGGAGCAGCTGCCCCATTAACACCCTGTTTCCAGACTGGCTTCAGGCATTTTAAGAGTAAGTTTGTTGTTTTCAAGCGGTCCAATCTGTGGAAATGTGTTACAATAACCACTGGAAATGAAGATGCTGGAGAAGCCAGAGTGGTACACATGACACATGGTATGTGCAGGGCATGTCCCAAATGTTCACGTCTGAAATAGGGTCTAGTATCACTGCTCCTGTCCATTATCAGCGCCAACTGGGTTTTCTTGATGGGGATGGGCAGCTCAGAGTCACCCTTGTGTAAGAGGCCTGGGCCTGTATCAGAGCTTTGTCCTTTCCAGGGTCTTTCTGCTTACAACCCTG
This sequence comes from Ctenomys sociabilis, assembly GCA_004027165.1. Lineage (NCBI taxonomy): Eukaryota > Metazoa > Chordata > Mammalia > Rodentia > Ctenomyidae > Ctenomys > Ctenomys sociabilis. The sequence continues at coordinate 27,867 of PVKA01027765.1, read as the reverse complement.
TGAGGCACAAGGTGCGAGCACAGTTACACAGGCAATCCACGCGAGGGATGCACAGAAATGGGGTGTCCACCTGGACAGCTGCTAGTGTCATGCTGCCTGGAGAGGAAGGAGGAGGAGTCCTGCGCCAACACGAGGCTGACTCCTTGGCCCTCTCTCACTGAGCCCCTACTCAGTACCTGGCTCTGAAGACAGGATCAGGACCTTGTCAGAGGCAAGCCTCCCTGTTCTGGTCTCTATTTCTCACTCAGCCTATTTCAGAGAGGTAACGGCCAATAAATGGGTCTATGAAAGGAAACTATAGGCTGGGTGTGGTGGTGCATGCCTATAATACACCAGCACTCAAGAGGCTGAGGCAGGAGGACTGATGTGAGTTTGAGGCCAGCCTATCTACAAAGTGCACAGGGAACTCCCCCCCCCCCACACACACACACACATACAAAGAAGTTATGATTCATGCTGGCAAGGTCAGCACCAGGTCAGGTTAGATGGCCCCTGAGTGGTGGCATTCCAGTGGCACCCAAGACACAAGAGGTGGGGAGGAGCAGAAAGAGCAGCAGAAAACTGCATTCCAATGCACTTTCACTTTCAGCAAGGTCCCCAGAGAGCATTTGCTTATATGGGTTACATCCATGCAGATCGACATTACCAAAGAAAAACATCATAAACCAAAGCACACACTCAAGTAGGTTTTGGAGGGCTGATGTCACTGCACATGATGTGCTATCTGGAATATTCCATTGTGCTCTTTAGGAGGACAAGTAAATGTCACTGTGTCATGAAAACAGCTCTGAGCTTGATGCCCCTGAAAGGGTGTGGGTACCTACTGGTGTCACTCTGACCTCAGTGAAATCAGCTGTTCTGGGGACTGACCTCAGGGTGGTGTGGCTGAGCTGAGTAAGCACAGGGCTAGGATAGGAGGAGGGTGGGGCACCCAGGCTGGGCCTGCAGGCTTGGGGCCCTCCTGCCCTCTGCAAAGGAAGCCAGAGTCCTCCTTGCTCCACTCCACTCCATCACCTGCCACCTCCTGCACGTGAGACACTGGCCACTCTTTCCCACAGAGAGGACTCAGTCTAGCCCCAAAGGGGTGGTAGCTTCATAACCCAGCAGGACCAGGGCACAGAGCCCCACGAGATTGCTTGGGCCAGAGATCAGGCGCACTGGGCAGGATGGGGATCAGGCCTTGTGAGAGCAGATGAAAGGAAGAAGGGGCAGGATACTGGGGTCACGGTGGGGAATGGAAGCGAGCCAGACCCCACCAGGAGACCCAGGGGACCTGTGGTAGTGGGCCAACAGCTTCAGGCCAGGTGAAAGTAGAGGGGAACATTTAGCGCCAGGGTGCACCTGCACCTGTGTGTGTGGGGGGGGATCCAGGGAGTGCACGCAATGTGTGGAGTGCTTAGGTGGAGGTGGGAGCGGTGCCAGGCACATGGGGTGTGCAGGAGGGAGGGCTCAGTGTGGGGCCAGGCTCGGGTGAGGCCGAAGGAGGTTACATAAATGTTCCCTGGCGCCTCCGCGAGGCTGCCTTGAGTCCAGCAGGGCTGAGGACGATTGCCTCATCTTATCAGGAACTCTGTGTCCCTACCACTCTTGCCCAAGCCACAGTGGGAACAGTGTGTTCTGCGGCGCAGAAGGGGCCCTGGCCAGGGGGCTCCCCCCACCACCACCACCCCGATCTTCGCCCACCCTTCCTGAAGCAGCTACAGAAGCGCAGCAGGGCTCAAGGCATGCTTGGGGCGCCCCGCCCTCCTGTGCAAAAAGCCAGCTTCCCATTATCTACCAGCACCCACAGGGTTGCCCAAACTGCCAGCCTGCCCACCCAGAGGCCAGAGCCCCCTGGCAATAAGAGGGCTGCACAAACCACCTTTGCTTCTGCTGCCTGTGTGTGCAGTCTGCAGGGAGTGCTCGTTTTTTTCACTGCTGCCCCAACGCTCAGCCCAGAGCCCGAGGCTGGAGCAGACTTACAGGGTCAGGATGGCTTGCTGCCACTCTCTCCTACTTGATCCCAGTAAGGGGGTAGGCACCCAGCTGGGTCCTGTGTGACACGAGGAAGGGAAAGAACCATCTCTGGACAGAGGTCCTGGAGGGCAGACAGGCCACTGAGACCACTGGGGTGTGCTGGATCACGTGGGCCAGTGTGTGGGGTGCCGAACAGGTACTGCCAAAGGCCTGCAGAGAGGCTGCTTCTCCAGATTTCTAGTCCCTGGTATCTATGTTCAAGAACAGGCTGACCTGTGGGCCCTGACTTGGAGTCACTTGCAACTCCCCACCTCAAGACTGCTGAGGGTCAGTCAAATTCCCCCAGGGCGCAGTGAAACAGCGAATGAGTCTGGGAATGGTGGTGCACCTGTAATCCCAGCTCTTGGGAGGCTGCAAACAGGCAGATCACTAGGAGTGTGATCTAGTAGTGAGATCCTGAACATTCTGTAGAACCAAAAATACAGAAGAAGAATAAAAAAAAAAAAGACTGCTGAGTCCTTCCCTTCCAGAAGGCCTGTTTGTCCTCCTGCTCTGGGGCAGCTCAGCAGACAGGTGAACACTGGAGCTAAACCACTGCTGGCCTGAGGGGGGGCCCAGGCACGCACCTCTGCCAAGGTACAGAAGGGCTGTCCTCATTCTGTAGGAGGCCACTACAGATGTCAGTGGCTCGTGAAAGCCACACAGACCTGCAGTGCACACAACCAACCTCCCGGCGGGACACACTTGAGACCCAGCAGCAGGGAAGAGCAGCCACTTAGCTGGCTGGTGGCAGAGCCAGAGCAGGGACCTCTCCATCGCCAGAATTCACCCCACAGCCAAGGAGATGCCCAACCACATGGAAGCAACCCGTCCTACTCCTACTCCGTGTGTGAGTTTTTTAGTTACTGCAAGCTCAGGGGAGGCTCAGTACAGCGGGTACCTGCTCCAATACTTCTGCTACGCACCTGTGGGCATGAGCCCTGGGAGTGTAGACCCTGGGAGAACACCTGTTTGCAGAAGCTGCCTGCTGCCTGCCACCTGCCCCTGCTTCAAGGCAGTCTAGCCCAGTGCTGCTGCTGTGGGTTTGCCACTATCTCTGACCACACATCTTTCCTACACACAGGTGCTCATGCAAGAGCATCAGGATCTGGAGGGACACAGGCCTGGCTGGGGACCTCCAGGCACGACCTCAGAACCGACCTTTACCCAGTATCTTAGAATTTCTACAACAAGGACATTTTTGGGGTATGTACTTTGTTTTGCTTGTGCTTTGGTACAGAATAACTTGGTCTTAAAAATCAGACAGAAACAGGCAAAATACCCAGAAAAGCTCTGCAAATGAAGAACGGCACTGGAGAATGGGAAACCAGAGGACCAGCCAGGAGAGTGGAGGAGGAATAAAGGAGCAGGACCCACACAGGATAAAGTGATGTCTCACCCTCCAACTGTGGACATCAGTAAAGGACAACTATACGGTACTCATAGGGAGGGCTGGAGCCATACTTTGACTTTGAAACCAAGAGAAATTCAAAATGGGATCAAAACATCACACAATATCCCATAAATATATGTAACTGTTCATATATCTACTAAGATTTCTTTAAAAATTAAAAATTCTAAATCCATCAAAGATTTAAATGTGAAAAATGAAACTGCAGGTAAGCTATTCTGTAATCCTGAAAGTTCTTGCTACAGTAACCAAACTGCAGAAGCTATAAAAGACATACATTTGACTACAAAAAAAAGTGTAAAATAAGGGTCAGGGAGATAGTTCAGTAGAATAACCATTTGCCTGGCAAGCACAGGGTCCTAAGTTCAATCCCTGGTACTGAAAAAAAAAAAAAAAAAAAAAGTATAAAATAATTCTGAACAAAGCCATTCTGTAGAAAAAGACAAACGATAACTGGCAAACACCACCAACAAAACATATATCTAGTGCTCTTATCAAAAGAGCTAGGCTCCAACACAGAAGAAACTCATAGAAATGAGAAGACAACACACAAGAGAACAGGCAAAGGCAGTTCATAAATGGGGGAAAAGAAAAGGCTCCCAAACATTGGAAAACACATTCCCCCAACCAGGACCTAAAGGAAATCAATCCCACTGAAATGCAGCTTTGGACCTAGCAGACTGGTAAGGCTGGCACTTGGTACTTTGCTGACAGGAGGGTGGAAGGACAAACTGTTACAAGTTCCTTGCAGGGTGACTGATGACACCTATCACAATTACCAACAGGTATGTCCTTTGACCCTGCAACTAAACCTTTGGCACCTTATTCTACAAATACACCTGCAAAGTGAGATATATGCCTAATTCTCCAGTGCAGCAGAAGCTTGAAAAAACAGCTCCTATGTACACTAGGGAACACCCATGTGAGGGAACTCTCTGGAAAACAAGTAGGAGTTCTTCCTGAACTAATGGGGATGGCCACTCAAGCTGCACTGCCAGGTCTAGCTGGCACTACACAGTATCAAACCCATACCAGGTCCAGCATAGAGTACACGGCAGATGACCAGAAGGTACAGAGACATATACACTTGCCTGTGCATGCAGAAGACCCTGGGGACACCTGGGAAACTAGGGAAAGGGGTCACCTCGGAGAGATCACAGGGGAAGATAAGGAAAGCTACAACTCTCCCGAGGAAGGCAAATATTCATACATAAAATTAAAATCAAAAACTGCACAGCAAAGTAGAAAATGTTAATCGTAATTGATGCCAACTTTAAAATTAGACATTATGACTGCAGGTGCCATGCACTGCGGGTGCCACTGAGCAATAGAGCATGGGTAGCTTACATGAGGCACTGAGCTAGCAAGAAAGGAAGGGGGGGGGCACGGGGAGGGAAGGGGAAGGAAAGAAAATGGATGGAATGGAATGAAAAAGTAGATGCTACCAGGCCCCTATTCAGGCCTACACACAGCCTTACATTCAGCAAAATATCACCCCAAGAGCTACCCTTAAAACAATGGTCACCAGAGTGGATTTTCTTCAGACCACGACTGGGAAGTACTTAAAAGTACTGTGTGAAAAACAGTAACCACTCACCAAGTCCAATATTCCGTTCTAGGAGACATAACCAGGGTAGGGTTCCAAGGCTCTGGTGCCCTTCCACCACCCAGTAAACTGGTCTAGTGAAGGATGTTCCCTGAAAAAAGTTTAGCCAAGTGATTTAGAACAGGTCAGACTTCAAAGAAAGAGCAAATATTCTGAAATAAATGAATAGTAGCAGAACCAGGCTATACTTATGTATTTGAGGCCCCTCCCTCTTCCAGAGCAATGGGGAGGCAGGGAGAGCACATGCTGGCAGCCCAGGGGCCATCCAGTGGCCAATAAAAAGGCCCCAAGTTCAAGACAAGAGAACGGGTTTGTCTTCAGGTGCTGGTGAGAAGTCCCCAGGGGAGTGGAAGACTTCTGGGAATGGGATCTCTCTTGAACTAAAAACAGAAAAGGAAGCAAGGAGGGAGGGCAGGAAGTGTGTGTGTGGGGAGACAGCATAGCACGGAAAAGCCTTTTGTGCCTACCTCTGGCAGGCTGTGCTGGGCTGTGATGTCTGGGGTGGCACCAGCCATGAGCCCTGGGGGGAGGGGGGGGACTCAGAGAACTAAGCTCAACACAGACAAGCCCTCTGCTAGCCTGACACTGCTCACACATCCCTGCCTAAGAAGTGATGCCCTGAAAGGTCAGTTAGGAGTCCCTAGCAGAAGATAAAGCAAGGTGGGGGTGGAGCAAAGGGTTCTCCTCCCCCTGCCATCCCCCCCCCATGGCCACATTCTCACCCTGGGCTCTCTGGGCGATTGAGGTAGGGACCCAACTGTGCCTCCTTCACAACCACTATCCCACTTCCTCTTCCTGTCTCCCCTTCCCTCTCTCTGGGTTCCTCCTGGGTGTGTACTGCCCGCAGGACCCTGGGCCCAGCCTGCTACACAGATGGGGTAATGGCAAGAGCAACCCACAGCACAGATGGCCACGTGTGTGGCTGTCCACTCGGTGTGGACCAGCTCATCTGACTGCCAGCCTGAGAGGCAGGTGTCAGTGAGATCCAGAGTAAAGGCATCGGATGGCCCCACCAAGGCCACACCCCAGCAGCACTGGGCCTCAGAGCCTAGATTTTTCCTAGAAATGGGACATTTTGACAGTTCCTCCTCACAAAAGAACAGGAATTGCTATGGCATGCTGCTTCCGCTAGCTGGGCCCAGGAAGTGGGAACAGAAGAAAAACGGGCCTTGCAGTGAGGCTCAGCACAGGCCACACTTCAGGTACCGCCCCTAGGGCATTGTCCTCTGCACCCTGGAGCCTCAGTTTCACAGTGAAGGAGTGCATGGCTTGCTATCAAGAGGATAATGAGACCTGAGAAAACCTACTGTCACCCTGAGGCATAAGGCTGTTATCCACTCAGAAGTTGAGGAGCTCTCTTCTAGAAGGCCTGCCTGTATGTGGAAAGCAGGCCCTACCTGAGCCTCTACTCCAAGCTGTAGCCTAGGGGCCCCCAGCCAGCAGGGCAGCAACTGCCTCCAGGTCTCTGAAAAACCTACCCCCTGGCCTGTTCCAGGGAGATGCAGCAGGCCCTACTCCACAGGAAAAAAAGCTTCCAGGTGAACAGAAAGCAAAATAAAACCAAAGAACTACTTGATTTGATAATGTAACAATCAGAATTATCATTCTGGCCAGGGGCCTGGAACTTCACTTTTTTGAGGGCGCCAAAGGAAAACAAGTCCATCTGTCTTTTAGGATAGCTGAACAGTGCTAGAAAACTGCTCCAGACAGCTGGGCAGGGGCCAGGGATGCTCCCAACACCTCTCCTCCAGGATGCCTGGCCCACTAACTACCAGGTACTTGCAGCTACTGGAAATTTATAACCACAATCTTCAGGGAAAACCACTGTGTTCACAAACCTCATGCACAGAAAGTCCTTTGAGGTGGGAAACCCGCAGCCCTAGGCCCTGCCCCTCAATCTGGCCCACAGATTTTCCAGTGCTTCTGAACCTTTCCTGGGAGACAAAGCCCAGCCCAGCCCTGTCCCCAGCCTGCTCATGATCACCCAGGGCTTTTCCTCTGCCCTTTGCTGCCCTCTCCTGTGCTAAGACATAAGACAAATGACGACTTGAGACACCAACCAGGAAGAAAGCATGGCTGCAGCACTTTGTCTTCTCCTTGAGCTCCCAGAAGCCCAAAGGTGGAATGACCTCTTGGACAGCTTTCCAAGACCCATGGCTATCTGGGTCTGCTGGCACCAAGATAGGGCTGGTGAAAGCTGAGACAACTACCCAGACAGGAACGCTGTCCCATGCCCTGTGCCTGTGCCCTCACCTGCAAGTCCACTCAGCACAGGACCAGGAGCCAATGCTCTCTGGTGTCGCTCCAAAGCTATTGGAAGCAGGGTCCATCTGTTGAGCAGAGAGAGTAAGTCCATGGAGCCTACTGGGCTGTCTCTATCTAATGCCACATAGTGCTCACATAGGCCAGACAGAGGCCACTCACAGCCAATTTTATTCAGGTGGACAGCAAAGCAAATAGGCTACCAAGAGACTGAGCCCCTCTCTATTGTAACGCATGCATGAAATACATAAAGTATAAACTACAACACAGGCAGGAGGAAAACGCAGGAGTATGTGACTGTCTCTTCTGGCACACCTGCATTTTTTTTTTTTTTTTTTTTTTTTTTTTTGCTAAACTGCTGTGGACAGTAAACAGAAGTGTAGCAATATGTTATGACACAGGCCTGTCATACACACACCCAACCCCCAGTTCACAACTAAGATGGTTCCATGGAACCCCACACCCCTGACCTCTGACAAGGAAGTAGCCCTCATTTGCACGCACTGGCACCTTTGTCTGGAAGGGTCAGAAGAGCACGTATCAGGAATTTTATGAAAGTGTTTTCCCTCCTTCTGCTAAGGATTACAAAACACATTTGAAAATTTCCATTTGTAAGGTCCCCTTTAAAACAGTATTAAAACAGGAGGATCACTATGTCTAAGCTATACAGTGAGACCCTGTACCAAATGCATAAAAAAAAAACCAGTATTAATAAAACAGCTATGAGTTCTGCTGGCAGAAGACTAGATCACTCCCATAGACAAGGGCTCAGGGTGTGCACATGAATACACCTATTTATGTCTCATACTGCTGGTGGAACAAATGGATCCACTCACTTCTTATTCATCTTTTTACCAAAAAAATTAATAAAAAGCTGTCCGATGGGACAGTCACACATGTCACTGGTGGTTCACCTGCCCCACAGTAAGACATGAATCACAGCCCTGTTATGAGCATGTTATGTACAATGGAAGAAGTTAGACCGATAAAGTACAGCCCGCCTGACTCCATTAACAAGGCATTCTGCAAAAGCCAAATCTACATGGACCTGAAACACCCAGAGGGCAGCAAGGTCAGGGAGGATAAAGGGGTGGTGCAGGGCCATGGCTGGTATGATACAACTGTTGCTCTGGTACTGGAGCAGCAGACACAAGACTATTTGTAAGCTCTGTGCCAGGCACAGTGGCTCACACCTCAAAACCCAGATCCTAGGGGATGAAAGCAGCAAGAATTCGTGAATTCAAGAGCTCAAGGCTACTCTGGGCAACGTCTCAGAAAGGAAAAAAGTTCGGGCTAGGGATACAGTGCAATAACCAGGTGCTTCCTTAGCCCTGAGTTTGCACCCACAAAAAAAAAAAAAAAAAAAAAAAAAAAAAAAATTAACTCTTAGGATGTACATCACTAATAATATACTTTTACTGTACCTTTGTTTTAATCATCCAGGAAGCTGGGGATCCCAGGATGAAACTCAGACAGTGACAAGCCTCTCACTGTATACAGACAGTCACCTGGGCTCTGGGCAGGGTGGGAGGGCAGCTGGCCTAAGAAGGTGGGGACACAGCATCTGATGAGAAACTGCAAAAGCACAGCCAAGGAGCCACACTCCAACGAGCAAGCACTGTACGTAAGGGGGCAATGCCTCACACATGTAAGGGCTGAACAAATGTGAGGGCACTTGGGGTGTTGAGAGCTGCTGTCTCACTGTGGAGGGATGTGGAGGGGGTCAGGTCAGCTGGGATAAGAGAGTGTACCAGTGGGTTGAGCCCCAGCCTGCTCGCAGTGTGGATCTATGCTTAGCTCAGCATGTAGACAGAGTGTCACAGAAAGCACACACTGCAGAAAGGGGATCACACACAAGTCTGCCAGCTCCAAGGGGAACCAGAAGCAGTGACACCCCCAAAGCAAGGCACACGTTCTGCAACCCACTTGTGCTACTATTTTCTAGTAAGAGGAAACAAGGCTCCTTGGAGAACAGGTGATTCCAGAGCCTGGCCTGGAAAGATCCGAGTTGAGTGTTTTATAACACCAAGATAGTCAGGAAATACACAAAAACCCAAAACGACAGACAAGCATATCAAAGGGACATGGAAGCTGGCCTGAAGAGTTTCTGGCCAAGGTCGGGACATATGAGCACCATAAATGACCGAGTAGACTTACTCGGGACTCCTTCTTCCATAGAGATGAAGCGAGAAGGGGACTGCACCTCTGGGTATATTTTCCAAAAAGCCACAAATCCAGTCCAATCCTGAGAAAAACATCAGGCAACTGTACCGAGAAGCAGTCCACAAAATATTTGCCCAGCAGCCTTCCAAACTCCAAGGTCATGAAAAGGAGAAGAGGCTGAGAAGCAGAGCTGCAGTGTAGAGACACCCAACAAGGGGCAACCTATCCTGCTTATTTTTGTGACCACAAGGGCCCACTGGCTTTACTCCTGAATCAGAAACCAGCACTGCTTAGAAAGTCAATGGCTTGTACAGACTCAACTGGTGAAGAAAAAGTAAATGCTGGAGAGAGGAGTGTCTGCATGTCCTGAATGCCTGGAGAGCACTATGGGCAGTCACTCACCAGCTGCAGACTTTCCTGAGCTGTGACCTCTCACCGTGAAGACAGTGCACCTGAGAAGCTACCGTCCCAGCAGCCCTCCTGTCTTGTTTATCCAAAGACAGGGAGCCCACCTGGGAGCTGCACTGCTCAGGTAAACCGCTTCCTTCCCAACCCCTTGCAGCTAGGACTAGGTCTGGAAACCAGTTCTACCCACTCACCAACTTTGCGGAAGTACTATATGCCTTTCCCTGACAAAGGACGGCTGTCCTCCGTGCCCTCGTCCTTTCCTGTCTGGATCATGCTGATGCTGCTGGAGCAGGGCTAACAATGGCAAATGCTGCACAGCAACAATGACCAAAGCAAGAAAATGAGGGCCAGGATGGCACCACACATGCCTGGCAAGCTCAAGGTCCCAAGCTGGACCCCAGTAACAAAAAGAAAGCCAATGAGCTCTGGTCTCGGGTGGCCTTGGGGCTGCTACACTTGTCCTGGACTGAAGGAAAGAAGCACGGAACCTTGAGGCCCTCCCCTTTCCCCGAGTGATTGCCTCTTCCTGAGCTGCCCTCAGTGCCTTCCAGAAAGTCTCGTGGGTGTAACTGCTCAACTCCTGAAACATTGAAGACTGACCTCTGACAAGGGGGGGCCTCTCTGACCCCTGGTCTGGTTCTTATCTTCCCCCTCATTCCCGTAGACCTCCCTTGTTAAACCTAAAGCCAAAAAAGGAACTCTGGATAAAGGTGGAAGCTCACTCAGCTTCCCATTAACATAAAGGGAAGATTAACAGACACATAACCCAGAAGTTAGAAATAGAAAGATGGTGGAGAAAGTAAAAGCTGAGCCCTTCTGTCCCTGTACAATGTGCCCCCCTCACAGGCTCTGGAGCCCTTGGCAGGTCGCAGTGAGGCCAGGGAGGGAGACCCTGAACAGCAGACAGAAACACAGTGCAAGCATGGGCTCCATCCCTCCAGCCACCAACTGTGCTTGTGACCACCAGACCCCACCTAGGCTGGAAAGTGAACACAACAGGGGAAAGCATAGCAAAATGAGCACCCGGCAGTGAGAGGAAGGAGAAGCCTGAGAGGATTCCAGAGAGAACAGCAAAACAGAATGAGATAAAAACAAAGAAAATATGAGAGGAGGGAAAGCAGTGCACCAGGCACCCATGGGCACCTCCACCCTGAAGCCCTGGGGTAAAGGTGCCAACCATAAAATTCCTGAAAGGATCAGAGTGTGGCAGGCACAAATGACCAGGAATCAGAAGGGCTGTGGCCTAACGACATCGAGGGTGGGGGCGGGCAGCCTGTCCTTCAAGGCCTCTGGAGAAAATCACCCCAGCCCATGAGCTGACACCTGGCCAAGCATGAGCCAAGTGAGACTAGAACACTGCCATTTCCTGACCTGTAAGTCTCTGAACATGGCCTCCTGCACACCCCTCCTTTCTGGGAAGCTGGGAAGGAGGGGCTCATACCAAGATGCTGAAGGAAAGGGGCCTGGGTAATACAGAGGGGTCACAGAACTACAGCCAAGCCCCAGGAACCACACTGACAGGAAAGTCAGGAAGGTACAGGGACAAATCAGTGGGCATAGGACCATCCTGGAATCCTGAACTCCGGCCTCTCTGCCCAAGGTGGGGTTAGAAGGGTGCCAGTGGGCAGTGACAGGAAGCCACATCCTTATCTGCCATCTTGGGAAGTCCAGAGATAACACCTAAAGCTGAGGCCCCAGGAGCCAGCCGATGAGCACAGGAAGGTAAATGTAAATACCCAGAGAGGCAGGCGATTGCAAGCTGTGTGCTGCCTGGAGCCGGCAGAGAGGGCAGGGGCTGTCAGGCAGCAGCAAGGGTTCCCTGCAGCAATTAAAATGTACACAAGAGGATATCAGAACCATACTTCAGGCCACACATGTCATTCTCTTACAACTTTATTAAAAATAATTTTTTAAATATTCAATTTGTGTAAACGTGGTGCTTGGGATTAAACCCAAGGCCTTGCACATTTGAGGGAAGAACTCTACCACTGCCAAGCATGGTAGCACATTCCTGTAATCCCAGAGCTCAGGAGGCTGAGGATCAAGGGTCGTTGAGTTCAGGGGCAGCCTGGGCTACAGAGTGAACTCAAAGAACTGAAGGCCAACTTGAGCTACACAGTGAGACCCATCTCAAAAAGATTAATAAAAAAAAAAAAGGAACACCTGTTCCTGGGGAGGTGAGGGTCCACCTGAAAGAAAAACTTAGAAGGCAGCAGGGCTGCTTCTTTACCTACCTGTGCAACCTTCAAAGAACTTTTGATTGTTTTTTTATTTTAGAACCGTACATCAAGATGGCTCAACACTTCAGGCCATTTCTCGGCTGCATTTACTTCCAAGTACTGCAGCTATAACTGAAGGCTGTGGGACAGAGAAATGGATCTCCATCACATCTGTCTTGGGGGAACCACACAGGCGGACCCCGGGGCTCATGTGGGCGCTCCACCGCCGGCCCCAGCCTTCAGTGGTGGCTCAGACTTTGAGGTGAGGAGGCTTCACACTTTAAAATGAGTGGCACTGAAATACTTAGGAATAAAATGACAAGCTCCAAGGCTGGGGATGTAGCTCAGCAGCACAAGAGCCTGCCTGGCAGCACAAGGTCCTGAGTTCTATTCCTAGTGCCCACCCCCCAAAAAAAGACAATGTTCGGATTTCTTTCAAAACAACTGAAAGCGGGGAGGTAATGGTGCTGAGAGGAGGGCAGAGATGTGTCAGCCAGAAGGGTAAGGGGGTGTTGAGCATGAGGGTGTATGCTACACACGCCTCCCTACGATAAAGTCTATAGGATATTCTGCACAATAGAGGTTTAAAAAATCAACCAGGCCTAGTCCCTGAATTATATTCTGTGGCACTAGGCCTGTTGTTTTTTTTTTTTTGTTTGTTTGTTCGTTTTTTCCATTTTATAATCTCTGGGGAGCTGAGGTGGGAGAATTGTAAATTTAAGCCCAATTTAGCAAGATCCTGTCTCAAAAATTAAACATTTAGAATGTCTTGGGGTAGGTATAGCTCACTGTGAAGGCTCTAGGTTCAGTACCTGGTATCACACAAAAAACTTTAGAAATTACCATGCAGGACACGGACTTGGAACTGTATGAGGAAGACCCAGCCAAGGAGCCCCTGGACTCTACTATCTCTCTCTCCCAAGGCCCGGCCGGCCCTGTGGTTTAGGGCTGGATCAGCCACTCCCTAGTCTGCCCTCCCAAGGGCGGGTCCCATCCTGTAGCTGGGGCCTGGTATCTCAGACCCACCATGGCTGTTCCACCACTCCTGTGTCTGGGAAAGACATAGCAGTACTGGCTCCGAGACCACTCTAGGCAGGCACCAGATCTGCCTGGGCTCCCCGGGCCAAGGTGCCTCCAGGGCCCGGCTGCCACCCAGTGCCACCTCTGACCCCAGACAACTTGGTTTCTGGAGTCTGGGTGGCATGGTGTAGCCAGCCACTCCCAGGGGTCTGTGTGCCAGGTAAGGCCTGGGGGTGTGCTATTTTCCTGAAAGCAGTTTGGTTTCTATTTCAAAGGAGAAACAAGCTCAAAAAGGAGTCCTCCAAGGCACAAAGGCCTGAGCAGCACAGGTCCCAGGGAGGGGCTCCTGCTTGCAGGGAGCTGCCTGCCCTCAGCACCCTGCCAGATCACTGTGGGAACTCTGGCCACAGCCACCACAGCCCCCCTTCCAGGCAGCTATTCTTGGTTTGTGTCTCCCTTTGGGGGGAGGATAAGGGTGGAAATGATCAGAAGCTAAAATTAGCAAACGGGCAAACAATTGAGGCCAGGAATCTGAGGTCAGCTGAGGACAACAGTTTGTTCTCTGTGGCCCTGAGGTGGTGTAGCAATAAAGGGAATTGAAAATGAAAACAGATCTGGAAACAACCCAACCCTTGCTGGGAGCAAGGCTGACACCTGGCCAGCCCCGGGTGGGCCAAGCCAGATGGCAAGGGCAGGGCTAAGCTCAAGAACCCCCCAGAGCACCCCATTTTATCAGAAAGCCTCCTGCAACACTGTGGCTACACAGTATATATAAAAACACCCACAGCTCCTATTAGGAGACTAGAGCAGGCATCCTAAGTACTGACTGGTCATAACTTTATCCCTGGGACCCCAGCACCAGCTTGCAAACAGCCCTGGTAACTGCACCGTATATCCAGATTATAAAGCTCTGTTCTTGCCAGGCACTCTGCTTTTAATACAATCCAGTAAAACTCTTCACTCAACAGACAAATCAGAACATAAGAGGGCCTAGGAGGATACAGGTCACAGAGCCAGGAGCTGGTGAAGTCTCTCCTGAGCCCTGCTCCCTGGCCACACACCTCTCCCGTGTGTGGCTCCCATGGCTCCACCCTCAGCCATGCTCCTCTGGATGACCACTCAAGAGTCAGAGCTAGCCATGTGCTCAGAAGAGGGGGTGGGCTGGCAGAGCCCACGGCAGACAGCTGTATGATGCAGTTGAGAAACTGCTGTTCCCATAAAAACTCAAAAGTGCCTGTACTGAAGACCCAGTGCCCAATGCCCTGGGATTCTATGTGGCAGTGGCCACAGCTAGGGACCTAGAAGCAATGTTCTTTTGCTCTTAAAGGAACTTAGACTCGCCTATGACACACAGGAAACATTAAGTTTCTCTACCATCTAACAATCTGCAAATGTCCGAGTTACAGCAGCTGTAACTCGGGGCTGGGAAGCACACACAAAGCCTGGAAGTGCACAGGTTGCGCAGACGGCCCTGGCCGAGAGGCAGTGCTCCTGTGCCGGAAGAAGGCGCCAGGGGACCCTTCCTGTGAAGCAGGGCCCCGGGTGCACTGTGTTCCTGGAAGCAGCCTGGTTTCAGTTAAAAAGGGGAAACAAATTGAAAAGGAAGGTCTCTTCTCCTACAAGGCACAGGAGGGCCCAGAGAGCACAGCATCCTGAGGTGGGGGTTCCTGCCTACAGAGTGCCAGCACAGGGCTGGGAACCAGCACCCTACAAATGGCCAGTACAAGGGTGCCATCTCACTTTTTTCTCATTGCTGGAATGAACACTCAAAATGAAGGAAGGTAAGGTTGATTTAGCTCAGGGTTACTGGAAGTTTCAGCCCATACTCAGCTGGCTCCAAGGCAGAGGGCATCAGCTCATGGTAGGGGAAGGCAGCAAAGCAGAAAAGGGAGGAGCAGCAGCATCAACTGCTACAGAGAGCAAGTCTGTCTCAAGTGGCATTCAGGCTATCCCCTCCACCCCAGGCTGGGTGTAATACTCATACCCGTAATTCTAGCAGCACTTACACCCAGAATACCAGCAGCACTCACAGCCGTAATCCCAGTTATTCACAAACTGTAGAAGTCTACCCATGACTGCTTCCGGGGCACAACTAGACACAAACGGTAACAGCCACTGATCTCAGCAATCTCCAAGGGTGCCGGCTAACCCTGTAGCCCATGGAGAAGGCATCTGCAAGGCCCAGGTCTGGCTTACACCCACACCAGGCACTGGTGCAGCTTGTCCCTTCTCCCCAGTGCCACCGAGTTCATGCACTGGAAGCAGGACCCACAATGCTGACAGCCCAGGAGCCTACAGGGTAGACCAGTGCTTTTCCTTGTACAGTCCCTCTGGGCATGTCAAGGGCCACCCATGGGACCATCGGGCTGAAAGTGGGGACAGGACATGTGGGTGTGGTGTGTCCCAGGCACACAGGGATCAGCCCCAAGTCAGGTCTCTGCTGTGAAATTCTCCTTCCCCTGGACTGCGAGATCTCCCGAGCCTGGTGTTTGACACCAGACCACAAACCCTCCAGACCTGCACAGTCCAAAAAAGCTCAAAATAATAGACGCTCAAAGCCCTGAGGCTGGGGGCACCTGGGCCCATCGACAAAAAAGCCTAAACTGCAACTCCTACTCATTGAAAAAGCCTCCCAACGGCCAATCGGGACTCGGCATACTCTCCACCTTCCCAGCCAAGGAGCTAAAGTGCTCCTGCTCAATGGCTCCTCAAAGGCACACTCCTCTGCTGGCTCCTGGGAGCCCATACTCGCCCTGCATGGCCCCCATGGCCTGCTCCAGAACAACAAATCTTGGTGTCCCTGGGACACCAAGAGCTACAAGACCCAAGAGACAGACAAGCAGGAAGGTCATACCAGGCTGCCACCACAGGCAGGGCTGGGACCCTATGAGCAGCTGTGGAACACTTGGCTAGGAGTCTGAGCCCCAGCACTGCTGCAAGCATTAATAGTAGTGTAATAACAGCAACAACAATGGTTACGATGTGAGCGGGGCAGAATTAAAGTTATTGATTTCTCTCATTAATTTTTCACCTCACAGTTTCCTGTTCCCAAAATCATCTTTAATTAACATGTTTAACTTTTCAAAAATGTTTTTAGGCACTAGGGATTACACTCAAGGCTTCACACTGAGCTACATCCCCAGGCCTTTTACTGCCCATTGACTCCCTTAGGTCACTGGACCGCCCAAGCTGGACTCAAACTTGTGGTCCTCCTGCCTCAGCTGTCCAGTGCTGGGACTGCCACTCACACATGCAGGAGGCAGCACACGGCTCAGCCAGGCCCAGGGCCCCAAAAACAGCCCTGCACTCTCAAGACGCGGGCCAAGCATCTTCTGCCTCCTGATTCATGTGCTCAGGTCCTGATGCGGCTTGGGAGCTACCAACACACCCAGGGACAGTAGCCTTGAGTCACCATAAAAACCAAGCATTTCCTGGAGACCCGGTGGCATCCGCTCCTTGAGGAGAAGCACGCCTGCTAGCTTCTCTACCTTACGGTCACCATCACACACTCAGAAAGGCCATAGACAGCAGAGCTCTTCTCCTATTCAAACTGTGCAGCCCAAAAAGGACCCCAGGCAGGGGCACCAGACCCAGACTCTGGCCTTGTCAGGGGGCATTGTGCAGTTCACGGAGCCACACTCCCTCTCCTGGCCCAGCCCATCCAGGGCTCCTCTAACACGCATTCCCAGCCCCATCTTCCCTGGGGATCCCTCCCGGTCTGAACACTCAACCAGAGACCCTGCAGCTGTGCAAGCCTAAGATCTGCTAAGAATGCCAGAGAAGCTAGACCGGAGGCCAGCTTATATACCAGGTTCTTTCCTCCAAAGACTTTACATCAACAAGTGCAAGGGTCCAAGGCCTCACCTCACTTCCTTTACCCTAACCCTAGAAGGCACAATCCCCTATACCCCAACTCTGAGTATCTGATAAAAACCCAAATATAGTATCCTTGCCCTAGAATCAAACATTCTTCTTCCATCTGTAGATTTTCAACAAGATCTACTCACAGACACTCACCTG
Source organism: Ctenomys sociabilis (assembly GCA_004027165.1). Classification (NCBI taxonomy): domain Eukaryota; kingdom Metazoa; phylum Chordata; class Mammalia; order Rodentia; family Ctenomyidae; genus Ctenomys; species Ctenomys sociabilis. The sequence continues at coordinate 10,763 of PVKA01027765.1, read as the reverse complement.
TCCAGCTGAGGGACATTTATTGTCTTCCAGCCGAGGCAGAGGACAGGAGAGTCCATGCCTGTTCTGTACAATGCGCTATGTGGTGAGTAGGCATCTGAGGGCCGTGTCCCAGAGAGCCTGTTCTGTTTCCACCATGTCTTAATCCAATCCTATCTGTCCAGGACCCTTGACCCAAGGTGCCCAATGTCCCACTATAGTGAGGGTGGACCCTTGACTTCTTCCTGGTCTGTACATACTGTGTTAAGAACAGAGGTTGAGCTTCTAATCCTACCACAAGAGGCTGAGGCAGGAGGATTACTGTAAGTTCTAGGCCAGGCTGGGCTACTGAGTTCAAAGCCAGCCTGAACTACATAATAAAATGCTGTCTCAAAATAACAGCAACAAGAAAAAATGGGTTGAAATCTAGCACAGTGGTACACACCTGTAATACCAGCTACTCTGGAGAAGTCCCAGGAAGAGGGTTGCTCGCTCAAGAACGGACTGAGCAACACAGCATGACAGTTTCAAAAAGAAAAATGGTGGCTGCGAGTTGTACCTCTAAGTCTTGCAATGGCTCAGAGTGCAGTTATCTTGGGTTTTAGTGGTGGAGAGCGCCTCGCTCCATGAGCTGTGCACACAGCTTGCTGAGGCTGCTCTGAGGATGGAGCAGCTTCAGCAGCTCCCTCTGTACATTTGGTTCAGACAAGAGTGGTACATGTCAGAGGGAAGCAGCTCATGGCAGCAAAACAGAAGAGGGACATGGCTCATCACATACAATCTTTGTGTGGGATTTGGGGACATCTGAACTCAATCTGCTTTTCATTCATTTACACCCAAGCTCATCCTGGCAGGAGGGCACTGGATGCTATGAGCCACTCAGAGTCCAGGTCTGGAAGCAGCAGGTTTGAAGCAGAACGAAGGACCTACAGTCCCTAGCTGCTGTCTCCTGTCTTCCCGTGACTTGGCCCACATCCACCGTCAGGGACCCAGGGACCTCCATTCCCGCAGCTTGCAACCCATTTCCTCTTCAATGCCCATGAGAGGACACTGTCCACACACTCAGGTGCAAGAAGTCCGGGTCCAGCTTGGCACAACTGAGAGAGCAGCCTCCTGCCCCCTCTCCTGGATGGCTGCCACCTGAGGGCTCTATCATGTTCCTACTGCCCAGGGACCCAGGATTCTCACATGGGGAGAAAGCTGTTGGTCACCTCCACTTCTGGGAAAAGTGTTGAGTGTCATGACAACCTGCAGTCAGGATGATGAGAGTTCAGCACCTGCCCCCCTTCCCTTAATGGTGACAACGCTTCCCCAGGGCCTGGACTCCCCCACAGATGGAATGAAAGTCAAAGCCGCGGTCCTTGAAAACTCATGGGACAAAACAGTTCTGAGTAGGAGTGGACATTGTACCCCACTGTGCTGTGCTGTGTGCTGTGGTCTGAATGTCTTCCAAAAATGCAGGTTGCAATTCCCACTTCAGTGTGCTATCAGGAGGAACTCAGGCCTTGGGTGCTCTTGGGACTGGGGCCTGCACCTTCACCAGGGAGCCCTGAGATGCCTGGTAACCTTTGCTGTGTGAAAGCACCGCCTGTGCAGCTCAAGCCCTCTCCAAAACTGGTATCTAACACCACTCTGGTCTTAAGTTCTCAGCCTTCAAACTGTGAGCAATCAATAAATCTATGATATTCTGTTACAGTGGCCAGAGGGCCAAGGCTCTGGGCCTCTACACGTGGCCTGGGCGGTGCTAAGACTGATGCCAGTGAACGGAGGCTCCGCCAGCCTGAGGCATGGGGCTGCGACTCAGGATGGACCCCAGGTCAGAAAAAGGCAGCTCTCCGGACCAGCTGTGCCTCCACAAGGACTACAGAAAGGGTTCCTGTGCTATGTGGTTCTCAGTCATCAAGGGAAGCAAAGCTAGGTGACAGACTTGTCATGGAGGGCAAACTGTGGCACAACTTCACTTCTCTGAGCATTTCTGCAGCTGCCAAAGGGCCTGCAGTAACAGCACCACTTCCAGCAGAAATGCATGCTTCTACAGGCGTGCATGTGTGCATGCACTTGTGTGGGCTCACAAGTACACTGTCTGCACGCATAAGATGCCAAGGTGACTGACATTCTCAGCCCTTTGGGTTCTGCTGTACCTTCAATGCACAGCCAGGCAGAGACATGAGTGGAAGGAAGCACCTGGATTTCATGTGCGTCGTGTAGGACTCTTGTGAACATCACTCTTCTGTGGCTGCCCTCAAGAGAGCCAAAGGCCCAGGCTCCATGCAGAGGGCCCACAGCAAGCCCACTTCCAGCCAGCCCCTTGGGGACAGCCCTGCTCCCTGCCTGCTGTGGTGAGGCCCCAAAGTGCCCCAGTTGAAGAAGCAGAGGCCCTGGTCCCCCCAGGTGGCCACACTGGCAGAAGCCGCTTTCTAGGAGGTGGGTGCCACACAGACCTGAGGGGCACCTGCTGACTCAGGACCATATCCTAATCCAGACTCTCTGCTGACTCCACGTTCTCAGGTCCTCCCACTTGCTGAACTTGGCCTGTGTCTCCTGTCACCACCTGGATCTCATCAAGGGAGAAGGGACCAGGATCCACCAGGCCAGCCCGGCCTCACTCTCCCCCCACACTCAGGACCCAGGCTGCTCCTTGCCCCAGAGTCCACCTCTAGCTCCTTGCTGAGCTATCTGCACAGAGGGATAGGAAGGCCGACAAGGAGTCCAGCAGGAATCCTGGCCACACCACGGAGCACCCAGACACCCTTGCTTAGAAACTGAAAGCTTTCGAGGACAGGTAGCATTTTCAATTCTTCTAGTTGAGGTGATGCCTTTGAAAGAGAAAACAAATACAGAAATGAGCTGCTGCCCTGGCATAGGGGGAGCCTGCACTGGAGGGGGGGCACCCACCCCACAGCTGACTGTTATTCTGGGAGGGATGGGCGGAGGCCCCAAGGAGCCCTCTGGGCAGGAACTCAGGCAGAGGCAGCAGTGGGAGGGGGGTAACACCAGGATCTGGCCTGCGGACTCCCACAGCCACTGGAGCATGAGAGTCCTGAAAACCCCTACACTGCGTTCTCCCCTGAAGGAATGGGTCAGATGTGAGGGATGGACAGGTCCGCTGTGGACTCTGGGCCACAATGAGGAAGATAGCTTGACTTCATGATTCAGAGAAAGTATATGACAGGGTTAGACAGGGACAACCTGGGCAAAAAGCTGAAAGTTTCAGAAAATGGCCAGAGGTGTTCTGCAAGTCTCAGGGGAGTTCCCTTCTCAACACCAATCCTAGGCCACTGAGCAGTGCTGGGTGAGACTTGGTCCTGGGCCCTAGGCCCAATTCTGGCAGGTATTGCCTCTGGGCGCACATGCTCTTCCGCTAGGCTGGAGCAGAGCACAGGCCTATCCACTCCTACCAGTGGCTGCTACCTCTTCCTGTGGCAGGCAGGCATGATGCACTGGCAAGCGGGGTGCAGCTAGGCCAGCCCCAGCTTCCTTCCACAAACTGATGGTGAAAACAAGACTTACGTGGAGAACAATACCATGAAGACCTCGCACCAAGTTGACAGTAAAGGAGCCTGAGAGCAGCCACCTGGGCTGTGGCTGCAGGCGGAGAGGGCCCCAGGCCTTGGCACTCCAGGATTGTGGGATACCTGGGGACACCAGAAGGCTAGGGGAGTCACTGGTTGGAGCGCAGAAAGGTCACAGAAACAGCTCACTGCCTTGCTTTGACTTCACCCCCTCATTCAGGAATTCCTTGCTGTCTCAGGATCCGTGCCAGCGACATTTCCCATGGGCCTCTCACTGCTCCTCAGCATAAGATGAATGTCAGGCTGGGGTACACCCCAAGCCCAGCACTCTTGGCCCACACTGAGAAGAAGGCTGGGAGGGGAGCAGGGGCTGGAGCGGTACATGGCACTGTCCTTCTAGACACTGTATCCTCAAAGAGCAGAGGTGCCAGTTGGACCCAGGCACTGTCCACCAGTGCAGCTTCACAAAGCCCAGTCCAGCCCAGCCCATACAAGTCTCGGCCCGACCATGGACCCTGGCCACCTTCTCTCTCCCAGGTGCTAGGATGATCTGGGATCACCCCATGTGCTCTTCACACTGGCCTCATCTCACTGCCGCCTCCTGCAAGCCCATGGAGTCCAGACTCAAGTACCACTCCTCAAGCTGTGCCCTTGGAAAGGCCAGGAGTGGTGCAATTCCACTGCCCAGAAAGCTACTGCCCAGGCTTTGCCCCCAGAAGCCTGGCCCAGCCCAAAGGCTGGCCTGCACCTCCACAAACACCTGCAACAACCACGAAGGGCTGGGATCTTGGCCTCCCCTTAATTTCCAGGGCACCCCTGCCTCTCTGTGCCTTCCTCCTGCCCTGCTAACCCTCCCCCTCAAGATGGACAGGAGCAGGTGCTAGCCTAAGGACAGGCAGCCATAGCATGGGTCTTCCCAGGGACGGTACTGTGTCCCTTGCTGCTACTGAGCTCTTTCTTGCACTACACTCCATATTTTGTTAAAGGTTTTACACCACTGTGGGGAGCACTGTGTACCCCAGAAGCACAGCTCATTCTCCACACTCTTAAGAACAAACCCTCACAGGCCATAGTGGCTGGCCTCAGCTCCTGAGAAGTGGGTGATGCCTCCTGCCATGGGACAGGCCTGGCCAGGACACTGAGAAGTCTAGAGTGTGGGTACTGGTGCTAACAGGAGGCAGTTGGGAAAGTGTTGGTAGGTGGATGGCCAGGGGCTGAGGGAACATAAGTAAAATACGTATTTTACTTATTGGCTCCTCATTAGGCATGGGTCAGAAGCAATGACATATATTCTCACATGAAGGAGGGACATGAAAACACACAATCGCCCTAAGACATGCAGGGGTGAACCTAACTAAGCTCAAGGGGATGAACCACTTAGGTAAAGGATCCTAATGTGACAACCACATACCTTCCCATCCCCTAAATTGAGGGAGCAGAAGCCTCTGCACCTTCCTCAGTGGATATTGGTCAGCCCACTTTGTAGACTGAGCCCAAGGTACCCTCTGGGTGTCCATTTCAGTTATGGAAATAGGACATGGGCCACCAATTACATCCCCATCTCAGGACCTGGGAGCCTGCTGGGAAATCTAGAGCTAGCCAGCACTCTCCGCTAAGCACAAAAGCCTTCTGAACCATGTGTCCTAACAGTATGCCCAGTCCCAGTTTCTATGGACCAGGGTGCTGCCTGCACCAGTGAGTACATGGTCCCTGCCAAAGCCTGACAGCACCCTGATCCCACCTCCTGGGCCTCCTCCCTGCAGTGGGCACTTGTGGAGGAGGATCTTCCTCCCTTGGATGGAGGTCACAGCTTGTACCAAGCAGGGTGAAGGCCAGGGCAGTGCAAGGGCAAAGACAGAGGGCTCAAGGGGAAGCATCCCCAACCTTTGCTTCTCCACCAGGGCCACAGTCAGGGCTTGGGCCCTGTGTGCAGTTCTGAAGGCATCCAAGTCAGTGATCCATATGACACCCAACATGCCCACCAAGGAAGCACTGAGGAGACAAAGGCTGTGCCACACCTAGGGCTCACCAGAGACCACATGAGCAGGGGAAGGAATGTATACACCCATTGATGTTCACGGTGGCCCAACCAAGTGGCTGGGCCAGCACCAAGGTGGTACTATGGGTGGAATATAGAAAGTCCATGCCCTAGCCAAAGGTCCGAATTCCAGCCCAGTGTGTGGTGTCTTTGGGGTGGCACACTCTCAGGTACTCCCCAAGGCAAGAAGATGCAGGGAAAAAGACAGGAAGGCCATGCTCTTACTTACGGTCATTCAAAATATTCACCTCAGACCACACAGGAAACATTATGATGCCAAACACACTTACAGGAAGATGACAAGAAAGCAGGAAAGAAGAAAGAAACCATAGCTCACAGCTGAAACACCAGCTTTGAGGATGTTTCCCTTTCGGAAACAACCCTTACTTGCAAACACAGAACTGCTGCCCCCCAAAAAAGGAATAAAAGAAAAAAATACATGTGTGTGTGCGTTTATGCATGTGTGCGTCTGCAAGATGGCCTAAAGCTTCTCATGCAAGCAAGAAGTGGAGTGCCTGCTGAAGTCAGAGGAACCCAGTCAAGTCACAAAAACAGCAAACACCCAGACGAGATTCCCTGGGCTGCTCATGTCCAAAATGTGATGTGGGCAGAGGCACGTGAGTGTCATTCCAAAGGGCTGTTCTGTGAGGTCCTGAGAGGCAAGCCTCTCTGCAAGCCAGGTTTCTGTTGTGCTCAGACTGAAGGAGGCATATCTATTATGAAGGCTGTCACAGGCCCTGAGCCTTGGGAGGAAAAGGGCTTCATCTTTAGGGCACTGGCCACCTTTGTACCCGAAGACACACTTTGGAAAATCTTGTGCAGGGCAGATTTGGACTCTAGGTAGAATCACTCAGCAGGTGAACATCTCCAAAACTACTAATACAGGACAAAGACCCAGCCCACCTTGGTTTGTCTGGAACTGCTCTGGTGACCAATGACCAAGTCTTTCACCTTGAGGTTTCAGTTCACCCACTTCTGCTAATTAACCTGGCCAGGTACAACCTGCTCACTGGTACCTGAGGAGGCTGGGTTACCTGGTAACCACCAAGGCTCACCTGAGACAAGGCTGCCATTCCCTACAGTCTACACCCAGCAACAGGGTCTCCATAGCAACAGGATGCTCCTGGAAACTCAGTCTATACCACCCTTCTGCAACTAGGCTTGAGTCATCCTCCAGCATCCTTAAGACCAGGATATGAAACATGGAGGCTGAGACCACACTGCTATGAGGCTCATCTCACACACTATGTCACAGGACAGATCTGATGGGGAGAGCAGGCTATAGGGATCCTGAGATATGACCAAGAAGTTTCAAGAAAGCACTGCATAACTGTCTTATCAGTTTCTCTTTCTTTCTTCTTTTTTTGTTTGGTTCATTTGCAAAAGCAAAGCAGCAAAAATGTCCATCAAGGTGCCCAGGAGCAAAGCTGCAGGTCAAACACACACATGCACACACGCACACTCACACATGCTCTGTACCCGAAGCCCTCCTCCTGGTGCCTCATCCATGCTCCTCTACTCTTCCCAAGTCACAGTGACCAGAAGGACCTGCTTTAATAAAAGAACTCCCAGGAAGGCTCAGCCTTCTCTGACTGCACAGGTAGGGTCCTCGTCAATATGCCATGATGCCTCTACTAAACAGCAAGACATAATCAAACACAAAGGCCTTTCTCTGATAAAAATTAAACCCAGAGAGGCTCCTAAAGAGGGCTCCTAAAGCACAGCATCAATGGAGCCAAATGTCCACGCAGCTGGCCAAAAAGAGGTACAGCATTGCTGCTGGGCTCAAAGTCCAAATGCAAAGCATTCGGTCTCACAGACCAAGGGCAAGGGGGCCCTAACGCAGCTCTACCCAGCTCACTGCCACCCTGTGGGACAGATGCCCAGCATGCAATAGGAAGCCCTGAGAAGTCCGGAGCCTGAAAGAGCAACACCAAGCACGCACACTACAATACATGCAACAGACCTGGATACTTTCTTTAGTGCTCAGCAGTGATGCCCTGAACTTGTAACCAATGGAGTGAGCACACAGGTGGGAAATGCTTCCTCAAAGGCATACCTGGGCTGTCTGGAGGGCAGGCCAGCCCCTGGCCATGGCTTTACTGTGCAAAGAACCAGAGAGCCCTGCGAAACCATAGTGAAGGTGGACCATAGAAACAGGCCAAAAGGCTCTGCAGAGCAGCTCATAGAATGCACCAGTCACCAGGATTACCTGACCAATTCCACTGCTGAATATAACGAAGGAAGCTGCATTCTTGTATGTTTACCTAGATCCCTGCTGGGGTGGGTGACTACATACAGGAACTTATGGACTTACAGCTAGGCAGAGCAGGGAAGCCCAGTAAGAAGCAAGGATGAGAACTGCTGCCAGTCTTGATCCCCTGGGGGCATCCCCACCAGGACAATCTACGGGCGGGGGGGGGGGGGGGGGGGCAGACCACAGGGAACTAGTCCAGACTACCCGTGTGAGCAGGTAAGGGTTTCACCAAAAACAGAAGCACCACATCACCTACACAAGGTGGAAAGTAGCAAGTTCACACACCAAGCTCCAGGGGAAGGCAGGGCACAGGTGCAGAGGTCAGCCTTGGGTTCGCACGCTTACCTGATGGTTTCTAGAGGCTCCACTTACAGGCATCCGAGCACTCCAAGAGGAGAGAAGCAACTCCCCAAAATTTTCCATGGAATATAATCAGCCTCAAAGCCAATAAAAATGCTGGAGTGGTGTTTATGGAAGCACTCCCAGTCCCTGGACCCCAGCCAGGGCTCCCTGGCCTGTGGCTGTGCCAGCTGTCGGCTGCAGGGGGCCCTCCATGCTGCCCCCACCCTGTCTCTCCACCACTAAAGAAAAAGTCAATGAGTCACTCAAATACCCCTCCTATAAAGGGGATATAAAGGTTTATTAAGAAATTATAGGAACCAGGTCAGCCATTTTGGTATCTTAGTCATACTAATTACAAAAAAAAAAAAAAAAAAAAAAAAAAAAATCAAAATAGAAACCCATCCCAGAAACTTGAGACAATGAGAACTTCTCTAGCCAGGAGCACTTGGAGCTCTGGCTCCTCATGGTTGTCAAGGCAACCCAATGTTTATCTCCAGTTCTGCTGTGTGGGAGGATGACTGTGACCAGGAACAACCAACCAGGCCACCTCCTCCCAACACCCTTGGGATAGATGCCAGGGTGTCCCCAGAAGACGGAAGGAGGAAGCCACTACCTCCCCTGTGGTGTCTCCCAGTCTGAGCCTCCATGGCATGCAGGTAAAGGACCTTCTGTCTCCTCTGGAGGCCTTCAGCCAGATTCCCTAAGGACTTGTCCAGTGGGAAGGCTAGAAACGCCCTCAGGCAGATTAGAAACAGCTCAGATCCTAGCCTAGAAGGTGGAGATGAAAACTGGTAGGCCCATGCAAACCCTCAGCACAGCAGCCAAGCTTAGGCCCTACCCACTCCCAGGCTATTGGGCCTTGGTGTGTGGATGAACAGTGAAAGAAGGGGACCAAGCACCTCTGGCTTGGCTCCAGGGTTCCTCTGTCCTGAAGCTGGTTTTGCTGCACACCACTCCTGCAGGGCAGGCACCAGTGCAAGAACAACCTGCGCCATGTGGCCAGATGTCATGTTAACTGGCTTCAGTTCAAAGGAGCACCCAGCCTGAGCACAGCCACAAGAGTGACCACCTGGGCACATAGACACATAGGGACCCATTCAGGCACCTATACACATGCATGCAAATACATACACATAAATATGTCTTCTGAGGCCACATACCACAGGGAGCGTGCAAGGAAATTGAACCCTTTGACTCCTAACTCAGGGTGAGCAGAAAGATGAAGGAAAGGAAAATAAAAACTTGAAAGTTTTCAAGGCTGTGAGATTGGTGCAATCCATCCAAGCCAAAGGCCCAGCCCATCATCAGGGTAGCTTTAAAACAGAACCTAGGATCAGCCAGAGTTCACCTTCTACCAAACCCTGGCACTTGGTGGTGGTCATGTAGGACAAGGGCTCTCTGCTCAGCAACAAGGAGCACTCAGCCTTTAAATCCATCATCAGCTGGACCCCACCACAGAGGGGACACTATAAAATGCTAAAATGGCACTTTAGCCTTGATCAAAGAGGGCCTTTGGCAAAGCCCCTCAGACTTGCCCATAGAACTCCCTAGTGCTGTGGGACAAGCAGCACATAATTTTAGTAAAAAGGACCTGCTGTGCAAGCAAGCAAGGGATGCTATGGGGAACACAACACACCTGTGGGGACTGGCCTCAGCATGCAGGGCCAGGGTCCCCTGGATCCTCATGTGTGCCTGTCTTCCATCGTGCCACTCATGCTAGGAGATAAAACCAGCAAGGGGAAAACTCTTTGCAAGGTGAGCCAGAAGCCAGAGAGAGGAGACTGAGTCCCTGCCACTTTGGGCAAGTTACTCAACACACCCGGTAATAGAAGACATGCCACCACCAATAAGCAAGGCCAGACACAGCCATCAAGGGGACAAGGGCAAAGCATCAGGAAAACAGATGGGTCAAACTGCAGACAAGCCAAGGGACAGCCTGCCAAAGACTGGCTGCCACCTCCTCCATGCACCGCCATTATCCCCATGGCTGGTAACTGTGCCACTAACTCACATTTATCATCCCTTGTCCACAGAAAATGTCTGGAGTTTGAATCCAGAAAGATAGCCAGCCCCCTGTACCCATGGAAGGAGCCAGGCAAGGCTTTGAGTGGAACCACAGCTGACTGCTGGGGGCAGCAGCTGTAACCCTCCTGCTGACTCCAGGCCAATAACCTGCTAGGGCCAGGCCTCTGCTCCACTCCTTGAGGGCCCAGGAGCTCAAGACTCTTTCCTCTGTCCTCTTTCTCAATGCTTTTTATACACCCCTCACCCATGTTCTACTCTTTAATTTTTACTTCTAGCCCCAAACAAAATTCCCAGTGTTCTTTTTCTTTCTAATGAGTCTTTCACATAAAAGAGAGTTAAGGACAAATGAAAAAAGGCTCAGCATTTATTCACAGGAATGCACAGGACAAGGTCACTCCTGACTCCATCACCAGTCCTGCACACATTTGGGCACAGATCAAGAAGAATGACCCTAAGGTCTCTTCCAGCCCTCACAGATCTGGAAAGTATTAGAGAAGGACCTGCCCCCCAAATCCACAACTCAGATCCATGCCAGCAGGGATGCTGGCTCAGTGGAATAAGTGCTTCCCTGACAAGCATAAGGGCCTGAGTTCAATCGCTGGTTCCACAAAAA